>JXCR01144944.1:19685-33298 GCA_002079205.1 Phalaenopsis hybrid cultivar | reverse complement strand
GAGCCCAAAAGAAGGTTCAAAATCATAACAGTGGAAACGATTTGATGGATGAAATCACTACTACTCAGAAGGAGATAATGGACGGACCCGGACTAGATCTTCTAGGAAGAGGAAAATGTCTATTCATGTTTAATGTCTTAATTTGGAATATGAGGGGAGTTGCAGATCCTCACTCCCTTGGTAGACTTAAATTAATGACAAGGATTCATAAGGTCGGTATTTTCTCTATTTTGGAACATTTGGTCTCCTCTCCGAATGATCGTATTTTGTATAAATTTAAACATTTTTCTTTCTTTGCTAATTGCTCTAATAAGATTTGGTTGTTTTAGCGGAAGCATATCACAGTTGATGTCATCACTGACGACGGATAGTTTGTGCCTGTCTCTTTCAATATGGAGGAATTTTCTGGTTGTCTCACTTTCGTTTATGTTGGGACTTCAAATGTTGCAAGATATGATCTTTGACACAAATTATCTAGTATGAGAGCTCTAATCCACCAAAATTGGATGGTGGGAGAAGATTTTAATATGATTATGCGTGACTCTGAAAAATTGGGAGGCAGGAGAGCTGTCCCCAATTTAATGGATAAATTCACTGGGGCTATGGATTTGGCCGGTATCTCTGATCTGGGTTTTGTTGGTTCCAAGTTTACTTGGAAAAGGGGCAAGCTTTTTGAAAACCTTAATAGGCGTTTTGCTAATCAATCGTGGATATCTTCTTATGGCTTCTCTCAAGTTTAACATCTATGTAGATCTGGATCTGATCATAATCCCCTCCTCTCTTTTGATTTTTTCAAAAAAGTTTCTACTTACCATTTTCGGTATTTAAATGTTTGGGCCAGACATGATGATTTTCTGAGAGTTGTTGCTACTAATTGGAGATGTGATGAGGTGGGCAATGCTTGGTTTACTCTTTGGAATCTTCATAAAAAAGGTGGCTTCTGCTTTAAGATCTTGGAACTGGGATGTTTTATGTGATGTTCGTGCTAGAGTTAAGAGGGTTGAATAGAGGTCAATATGTTACAGGCTCTTGATGAATCTTCTGTTGATATTATTCCTGATCTGCAGGAGGCTCACAAAGAATTATTGGAGGCCTCCCTTTGGGAGGAGGAGCTTTTGCAACAAAAAGCAGGGGAGACTCATTTCTCTCAATTTGATAGAAATACCAAGTATTTTCATGCTTGTATTAAACAACGACGAGCTAATAATACCATTGTTAGAATTAAAAATGCTGAGGGGATCTGGATCACTGGGGATGAGGAGCTTGGTGAGAGCGATGTCCTCTATTTCTCTAATCTCTTCGCTTCTCATGACACTTCGGGCTCTATTGATGTTTCTTTATTTAATGATGTGTGTCATCATATGGAGGATCTTGATTTTTGTGGTATTCCCTCGTCTGAGGAAATATTTTCTGTTCTTTCGGAAATCAATTGTAACAAAGCCCCTGCGCCTGATGGTTTTACCTCTGATTTCTACATTAAATGTTGGAGTATTGTACAGAAAGGGGTGGTGGAAGCTATTTAGAGTTTTTTAAGGGTGAGACACCGGGGAATTATTTCTCTACCACTACTCTTGTCCTCATCCTCAAATCCACTCAAAGAACAACTTGGGATCATTTTAGACCTATTTCTTTGACATCAGTTGTGTCTAAAATGATTAGTAAACTGGTGGTTAGAAGGATTCAACCTCACATTCATACTTTAATCTCTTCGAATCAATCAACTTTTATTCAAGGTCGTGGGATTACAGACAATATTATGCTTGCCCAAGAACTTATTTTGTATATTGATAAGAAATAGTTACTAAATTGGATATTCGTAAAGCCTATGATTCTGTAAGTTGGGATTTTATCCTGTTCTCAAGGCTCGGGGCTTCTCTCAGGCATTTTGCAAACTTATACTTTCCTGGCTTCAATGCAATAAATATAGTATTTTTATCAATGGTTAATCTCGTGGGTTCTTTAGTGCAGGGCGTGGAATTAAGCAGGGCGACCCCTTATCCCCTATGATTTTCATTATGATCTTTGATTACCTCTCTCGTCTTTTAAATGATCTTTTTAGGCAAAATCTCGCATTGTATTATGCTCATAAATCCAATACGTTGGTAACTCATTTGGCGTATGCAGATAATATTATTTTGTTCTCTAACGCTAGCAAACAAGCGGTAAGGAAAATACATCGTTTACTGGAAGATTTCCAATCTGTTTTTGGGCTTCTCTTTAGTGCAAATAAATGTTACTTATACATGGGGAATACCGTCAATCGGTCTAATGCAAGCTGGATTTTCAATTTCATTGGTTTCTCTCTCTCTACCCTTCCACTAAAATATTTAGGGGTTAATTTATTTAAGGGCAGGAAAAGACAGACTCAGTTTGATGAGGTGGTGGAAAAGGTGCGGAAAAGAATTTTGGATTGGAAAAATAATTTCCTTTCATTTGGGGGTAGAATTACTTTGTTTAAGAACATTCTCCAATCTCTTCCTTTATATGCTCTACAAGTATTCCAAATTAAAAAGATTACCCAATTGAACCTTGAAAGATGTTTTAACAAGTTCTTATGGGTGGGGAACCATTCCGGTAGAAGATGAATGCCTTGGAAAAATATTTGCAAACCAACTTATGCTGGTGATTTGAGTTTCAAATCACTTCATATTGCTGACATAAATGTTTTTAAGCAATGGTTTAACTTTCAAAAAGGGGATTCCCTGTGGGCAAAATTTATGCTTAGTAAATATTGTCAGTCTTCTCTCCCTGGTTTGATTAATTGACGGTTGGGTGATTCTACAATGTGAAAGAGATTGCTTTATATTAGAGATTGGGCAAAGGATTTCATTTACTGAGAGTTGGGGTGTGGTAACATTTCCTTTTGGCATGATTGTTGGTCCCATGTTATGCTTGACTTGAGGGATACACGTTATGCAAGCCTTCTTGTTTCTGACATGTGGGTGGATGGTTATTGGAATTTCCCTCTTCTTCTCAGCATTGTGGGCTGAAGCGGGCTACTTTCATTGCATCAATTCGTATCGAGCCCCATATGCATGACACTCCGACTTTGAAATTGCCTACATCACGCTCGATACCAAGTCTTTATATTCTGCTTTACATATTTTTAATAAGCTGCCTTAGGGGGAGAATGTTTGGAGTTGGGCTTTGACCACATCCATGTCCTTCTTGGCTTGAAGGATCTTCTTTTCATTTATTCCTTGCGATGATATTTTAAAATTGAAGGGGTTGAGACTGCTTCATGTTGTCTGTTGTGTAACGCAACGGAGGAGTCTATTGAGCACCTTTTTTTCTTATGTCCTTACGCAGTTTATTTGGCGGAACGCTAGTTTTTGGTTTGGTATTAAGGTGTCTCCTGCTCGGAATCTATTTGGTACCATTCTGGTTTGTAACCTAGATTGAAAACAAAAATATTTTTTGCAAATTTATCCTTACATTATTTGTTGGTTTATATGAATGACTCGTAATAATATCAAACATGAGGGTAAAGTCATTCATAATACGACGGTCTTTGCAAATATCATTGCATATGTTAATAAACTTTGTAAGGTGGGAGCTGCTAAAAACAACTTTTTTTCGCGCATAAACTCTTTCCAATCAATGGGGCCGATGGTTTTGGTTGGGGGGAGGATATCGAAACTCCCGATTTTGGTGAGATGGCGGCCTCCTCCCACGGGGTGGGTAAAGTTTAATATCGATGGGAGCTGGAAATCTTGCAATGCTAGTTGTGGGGGCATTGCTAGGAATAATGTCGGGGACTGTATTCTTTTCTTCTCTTCTCGTTGTTTCTCTGATACTCCTATTGAAACGGAAGCTAGGGCCATGTTAATGGCTGTCATGGGTTGTTCTCTATTATATTAAGAGGATTAAACTCATATCCTCTCATCTTTCTGTTATTTGGAGGTTCATTCATCGTGAGGGGAATAAACCCGCTGATTTGCTTTCTGTTGTTGGTAGTACAAGTCACAATTGTTGGGTAGGCTTCGTCCCCCCTCCCCCTTTACACACTTTGGTTGTTTTGGACAAAGTAGACGCTCCTTATGTCCGTCGTGATTGCCCCTGCTAGCCTGCCTATTTGGTGTCCCTTGTTTTTTTGTTTTATGTTTCAGTTGTATGTCTTGTGCCTTTATTAGCACATTTCTCTGGCTGGTTTACGGTTTTTTTATGACACAGAAGGCTCCTTTCTCAGTACTTCCAGTTTATTTTGGCTAGTTTGGATCCATCTATTGGTGCTGATTCCTTATTTCGGTGGTTGGAGTTTAGGGAGTCCCTCGGGTTCCTCTCGAGAGACTTTTATTATGCTGGGCATTTCGAGAATTCCTATATGTGCTTATCCCTTTTGCGGAATGCTGGATTTTGATTTCTCTGGACATTAATGTGACTGGGTCTTTTTACTTGGCTGGATGTTTCCTCCATTATGGTATGCATGAAGAATACCTCTTTTGCTCGAAGACGTGCTGCACTACTGGGACAGAATTGGTTGGGACTTGTGTTACCTTCTTCTCTTCATTTGCTACACTGCCTAATGCTGCTCTTTGCTACACATCTATTTGGTTGGAGATTTTTGGGTATACAATCTTTTTTTTCTATTTGGGTATACCATTTGTTTGTTTTTTTGGGGTTTCAGAGGTTTTGTAGATAAATAAGGACCCCCTTTATGTGTGAGTATTGTATTTTTTAGATTTTTAGTTCGGGGGAACTCACCCCAACAACTTTTTTACTCACATTTTTATCTAACATGTAGGGAGCCGAATGATGCTCCTTCCCCCCCTCCCAAGGGCTAATATATTAAAAATAAAGAAAGATACAGATAGATTGTATGAGAGGGCATAAGCATGACACCCTACCCACACGGTAAACACCACATGCAAATGTTTCAAAAAAAAAAAAAACAGAAAAATATATGAGAGCCCAAAAATCAAAAGTGTCAAAACACGTAGTATGATGTAGTTAGAGAGCGACCTAATTTTGCCTTGTCTCGGCCTCTAGTTTTAGGAAGGAGCCGGCTAACAAATTGGTAAGATGAGTGTCACTGCCAGTAGTCACCAATGTATCGTCTAATAAGTTCTTAATCTCGAGTTGACATCCATTTTTCTTCTTCCTGGAATAAACCTATCATTCCTCATCCGGAGACTGCTTCACCTGATCAATGGATTGGTCAAAAGTGTGTCAGACATGTGTAGGTTGTTGAACATTGAAAACAACTACTTGTTGTACCAATTGATCTTTTATTGGATCAAAGGAGCACTCTCGTGTGTCTTGACATGTAAGTGAGTTTTCTTTAATAACAATGAGTTGTATAGACACGTTTGGATCAGTACTTGTAGTATGGGGAGATGTTTCATGAGACTCTAAATTACCATGCTTCAAACCAACAACTGGAATAGAGTGTTCAAAAGCAGGAGCATCCGGGGGTAGAACGGCTTGGGTATGATGTTCTTCATCAGGAACAACGTCAGTCAGATGAGCAGAGGTATATGCGATGTTGGAAAGAGGGTCGGGTTGCACCTTCTCAGCAGGGATGGTAGGTGGTAAGACGTTAACTCCTAATTCAGTATGAATAGATTTTTGAACGGGTTGTTGATCTTTAGCAATATCCGACCTTAGATGAGGATGCAATCGATAGCAAATAGTAGAACTGGGGCCAAACATACTGCAATGAGAGCAATAAGGAGGGTGTGACTATATTTCAACCTTTTGCCAATACCCGTTGTGAGTGGTTTCAATCCATACCTCATCCAGAGCTGGTTGGATGATATCTCTTTCAACTATTACACAAGCCACAAAGAGTCTAGTGACAACAAACATAGGACTATCAACCTTGAGAGACTTATCGTAAGCAATTGCTAAAGAGTAGAAAATTTTCAAGTTGAACATGTGTAGTTTTAACCCCAGAAAATTTATCCAAACATGAATGATAGGGGACTCCGCTTTTGGATCAAAATCGACAGTCAACTTCAGGATTTTTATAAAATAGTTGTTGATATTGATTACCTTACGAGAAAAAAATACGAGTATAATGCGCATCGTGAGATAATTGAATGACTATATGTCGGCCGTCAAGTAAGCCAATATTCAAACTACACAATAACTTCATAGCATCAAAATCTTTCCAAATGATCTCAAGGTTTGAGTGATCATAAAGGAATTTCCCCACTAGAGCAAAACGCCAAGAAGACGCAAGACTATTGATTTCAACTTTTGAGAGAAAGAGTATATTTCTCATTTTTTTACCAAGTTTTTTAATGAAAGTGTGATCACCAGCGCATTCAAGAGTCTCGTGAAAGGATTGTGGAACATTGCAAGACTTATCGAAACCAAAACTAGACTCTGAATCTGAGGCGTGATTACCCGCAAGTATAGTAGCATGCGTTCGGTCCGGGGCCATCACGAAGGTGCGACTTTAGGACAAAAGCTGAAGTCAACAAAAACAGGTCAACAGAGAACATAAACGAAAGGGAACAGTTGAAGCAGTCGAAACACAAGGAAACAGTCAGACGATGTCAGAGAAGACGAAAACTCGAAGTCTTCGAGGCAGACGAAGTCGCAAAGTCGAGGACCGAAGCAGGCGAAGTTGAAGCAGACGGAGTCGAGCAGACGAATTCGACATAAATGAATTCAAGGCAGACGAAGCACGATGAAGAAATAGACGAAGTCGAGCAGATGACGAAGAACGGCGAAGGAGCAGACAGCGATTTCGATCTGACATAGAGATAACAAGGGCTACTTGGGTCGTCATGAAGACGCAACGGGAGTAAACCCTAGCAGAGTTTTTTGTTGAGTTTTTTTGCCTCAATTTCGATCCGAAGTACATATGTACATGTATGTCTTTATGTATGTATGTATGCATGCATGCGTGCGTTTTTTGTTTCTCTACTCGTATTGGCTGAGAACTAAAAAGCCTTAGGCTTGTTTACAGACAAACTACCTAGTTCCTAGTTCCTATGTATTTACTTATCTAACACCAAAACTTTGTTTTTTATATTTATACCACCCACCCAAATCTTTCATATCACATAAAAAATAGCATTATTGTTTTTTATATTTATACCACCCACCCAAATCTTTCATATCACATAAAAAATAGCATTATTTAAATTTTAAAAAAGGGAAATACACCTTTCCTTTCATAGGTAAGGTGCTATATATGTAAAAATTGAAGTGCATGTGATATTGGAATAAGTAGGAAAAACAAGGGAAACACTTAAAACAAACTTTTATTAAATTAGAGGTAGAGTTACAGCACGACATAAGCGAAAAATAACAACACCAAAACATAAAATGACACAAACAAACACCTCTGAAGTGTATTTCTAGGGTGATTGACTCCAGCTAGGTGGATCGGGATGGCTAGAGAGGATGGCGACAACAAAGATGAGTTGAGAAACTGTAGGAGCAGCTAGAGGGCTGGTTGTCCTGTGCAGCGACAATAAGAAATTGGGGCAGAAATGGCAAGAACAACAAAGGTTTGTTATCCCGGGCCGAAGGCAGCAAGGACTGGTGAGCCAGTAGCTATGTTAGCAACGATGTGAGTGGTTTGGGGTGGCATGAAGGTGCTGGGCAATAAGGTAAGGCTGCAGTTATGGGTTGTTTGGTTGCAAGAATGGAGGGGGAGGCAGGTGGTTGAGGAGAGGAGGAAAACAACGTTATGGAAAATGAGAAGGGAAGACACAACACCACGTTGGAGTAGGATATAGCTAGAGCACCACCACTTCCTCAGATACAACCCTAGAACAGGGAGAACTGCTTCACAAAAGAATTTAAAAGCAATACACAACAAAAACTGAACCGTAAACTATGAAACGAAAATATATATATAGACCTAGCTAGGTGAGAAATAGGAAAGGAAAGCCGACGAGAAAGGGAGGAGAAAAGGGCAGAAGACAATGCCACCCTCTTCAAATTTGCTCGGTTAGGGCAGTAGATATGAAAGGAAGGCCACAATAATCATGCTCGACTCTTTTAGAAGCCTGGACCGGGTCTTCTGGACCAGCCACTATGCCAGCTGGTTCAGCTGACTGGCTTATTTGTTGTTTCCTTGCGGGAAGCTCCCGCACTCGTGTCAATGAGGGAAGCCCCGCGTTAGTCTCCTTGGGGGAGCTTCAATTTCATTTTTCGAAGCTTCAAGCTCTTCATAGCATGGTGTCAGGTCGGCGACGTTGAGCGTGACTGAGACATTGGAGCCCCCTAGCAGGTCAAGTTTGCAGGCATTGTCGTTCCAAATCACATTTTGGTAGTAAATGTATTCGTCCGCCTTTGGTATGCCTGGGTTGGAACTATAGGAAGACAAGTATTCTCACTACTCAGGTATCGAGTCATTCCAGGGGTAACCTGCTTTTTTCACTCAATGTAATCAGCTGAGTGCAGTTGAGGAACTAGTATGGGAGGAGGGACTAATTTTGGGATGAAATTTGTGTAGGCTGCAACCCTCTCACTAGCACCCACTCAGGAAAGACCTCTTTGTCACTGATAGGACCTGGATCCCATTGAAAAATTTCTCTTCTACAACAAACTCCTTGGGCCCATTACAAAACTGGGGTTCATTTCTCCTGTCTAGACATCTGTTAAGGGGTGTCATGCAAAACTGGAAATAATCTTTGAATAACTCCACGTGATATTCCTCACATGAGACAAATTTACTTCACTTTTGACATGTTGAACCTTTTTTCATTAGGGCGACTGGGGGGTGGGGGGGGGTGGGTTGGTCTATTCATTTGAAAAATCAACATCTCACTTATTCAGGGTGGACCTGTATCTGATGTCGGCTTATAATCTTAACCCTTATAGACGTTCAAGGTAATTCCTGCTGATGTTCCTCTCACCGTCTACAAGATGCTAGCTCTGTTGGGCTGCCTANATATTCCTCACATGACACAAATTTACTTCACTTTTGACATGTTGAACCTTTTTTCATTAGGGCGACTGGGGGGTGGGGGGGGGTGGGTTGGTCTATTCATTTGAAAAATCAACATCTCACTTATTCAGGGTGGACCTGTATCTGATGTCGGCTTATAATCTTAACCCTTATAGACGTTCAAGGTAATTCCTGCTGATGTTCCTCTCACCGTCTACAAGATGCTAGCTCTGTTGGGCTGCCTATTACGTCAACCGAAATCTCTATCTTCTAGGTCAACTGGATTCGGTGGTGTCTCTTCCTTGTTGGCTGAAAAGTGAGAATCCTCTCTGCAGTTTGTATCTTCTTCTTGATCACCTTTCATTTCTTCAACTGGAAGCTGATACTGCCCGTTTATGTCCTCACCATCTTCAGTGTCTGCGGTGTCTTTACTTAACTTTTCAATAAAGCTCTGCTCAGTGAAGTAGATCACTCCTTTGGCTGTGCATTCTGCATTAACATGTCCAAATCCGTGACACTCGCTACATTTTCTGGCTGTGACAAACTTGCGTATTGGTTTTTACTGGATAGTAGCTAGGGGTCGCTTGGTGTTGCAGTCTCTTCACTTCGGAAGCTAGAGTCTGCAACTTTTGGTGGTGGTAAGTTGGTAGGAACTGACACTGTTTTTCCTCATCATCTTTGTATCTTCTCATTCCTCGCTTTGACCTTTCGTATTACGGTCGAGGGTAGTCTCCCATGGGATTTCATCTTGCATGTTCGTAATCCACCGTCGAAGTAGGTGGATCTTTCGTCCAGAGAAGGCTCGAACATGTATCTCAATGGTGACATTGCTAGGTTTTAGAGTGGGGAGGTGAGAAAGAGCTAAAAATTCAATTTAGGATTGCTGATTTTGAAAATCAGCAAGAGGAATTGAGGGTTTGATCAAAGTTTTGGTTATGACTGGGAATAGAAAGTTTTGGCGGAGCTAGAAATCGGAAGAGGTGGTTGATGGTAGGAATGAAAAAATTTGAAGGGCTTAGATGGATACTATTCCAACCATAGCTCTGATACCAAATGATATCGGAACTTGTAAGGAAAAGAGCAGAAACACCAAACAAACTTTTGTTAATATAGAGATAGAGTTACAACACGACACAAGCGAAAAATAACAACACCAAAACATAAACGACACAAGCAAATGTCTCTCAAGTGTATTCCTAGGGTGGTGGAGGCCGACTAGGTGGATCAGGATGGCTCGTGGGGGTGGCGGCAACAAAGACGAGGTGAGAAACTGCAGGTTCAACTCGAAGGTTGGCTGTCCTATGCAGAGGCAACAAGAAATTGTTGTAGAAATGACAGGAAAGCAAAGGTTTGTTGTCCCTGGGCGGAGGTAGCAAGGACTGGTGGGTCGGAAGCTATGTTAGCAAAGATCTTGGTGGTTTGGAGTGGCGGGAAGGTGCCAAACAGTAAGGTAAGGTTACATGTAAAGGTTGGGTGCGTGCATGAAAGAATGAGGGGGAGGCATCAGAGGGATGATACAACAACACCTCAAAGTATGATACAACCGAAGCACCACCAACTCCTCGAATACAACCCTAAAACAGAGAGAACAACTCCCCAAGGAATCTGAAAGCAATACACTACAAAAACTATACCTTAAACTCTGAAACAACAATATATATAGACCTAGCTAGGTGGGAAACAAGAAAGGAAAGACAACGAGAAGGGAAGAAGGAGAAAAGGGCAGGCAGCAATGCCTCCCTCTCCAAAGCTGCTCGGTTAGGGTAGGAGATACCAAAAGAAAGCAGCAATAAGCCTGGACCCCCTGGACTGGCCCTTATGCCAGCCGGTTCAGCCGGCTGGCTTATTTCCCGCCTCCGTGTGGGAAGCTCCCGCACCCGCATCAAAGTGGGAGTTCCACTGGCTGGCTTATTTCCCGCCTCCGTGTGGGAAGCTCCCGCACCCGCATCAAAGTAGGAGTTCCCGCTCCCACATCCACACGGGGAAGCCCCACGTCATTAGGCGTCAGATATGTAGATACATGAGAATTGAGTAGTATGTATGTAAATCTTGGTTAAGTTTAACAGGCAAATCTTCTGAAAGAGAAACTGTTCCATAACTAAGGCGACACCGAAACCGACTCCTAAAACTATTTAAAAGCATGTATTACATAATTATCAACAACTTTAATGGCTTCTATTTCACACATGATTTTGTGAATTTGACTTCTAATAAACATTGGTTTATCCTTCTTTATCACTTGAAATCCTTGATTAAAGCTCACTCAATGCCGTCTAAATGATTTATTTTGTCATTTTTGACGTTCAAGCACGCTTTATTTTGCCTTTATCACTTGAATTTGACTTTATTTTGTCTAAATGATTAACAATTTCAGGCTGATGTCGATAATAGTGGCACTATTGATTATGGAGAGTTTATTGCTGCAACATTACATCTAAACAAAGTTGAGAGGGATGATAATTTGATTGCAGCATTTCAATATTTTGATAAAGATGGCAGTGGCTATATTACTCAAGATGAGCTCCAACAAGCATGCGAGGAGTTTGGCGTAGAAGATATCCATCTTGAAGAAATGATTCGAGAAGTAGATCAAGATAATGTGAGCCATTTTATCATCATAAAATTGGTAATCTCGCAAGTTTTTCCAAAGTTAATGGGGATTCGAAGCTAATTGGTATTTCATGATTGATTTTCAGGATGGAAAGATAGATTACAATGAATTTGTGGCCATGATGCAACATGGGAATACTGCCTTGGGCAGAAAGAGCCACCATAATAACTCGAGCTTCAGTCTTCCCGAGGCATGGAACTGATTATGTACAGTAAGCTCTCTCAGCTTTCCTTCCTCATCCCATCGCTCTGTGAGTTTGTAAAAATTGAGTTGAAAAAGCTCGGTATATTGGCCGAGGTTTGTAAACATGACAAGACTCATAAAGAATGTTATAGATTCTGCACATCATTTTCAACATGAAATTTTGAAATAAGTTGGGCTTTCCTTCCATTTTCTCTTTTGGTACCTGTAGTATAAATATTATTGTCATCATGGAAACATGATTGGTAATTTGAGTTTGTAGAAGACATGGTTTTTGTTTGGAGAAATTTCTAATTTGTAGATTTGATATGACCTTTTCCTTTTATTGATTATTTGGTTTAGACTAATCATTAGTATTGAAGCAATATGTATGTTACATCGCGGATGGAAAGATGGACTTTTGAATGAAGCAAACTTAACAGAACCAAGTCTTTTAAAATACTGTTCACAGAATGTGGATTGTGGACGTACAAAGTCTACATTTAAGCTTTAACCTAGAAAACTTGTTCTGCTAACATTGGCTACCACAACCATCAACCACCAACAAGAAACTCCAATGACATTGCCATCACCGGAAGCCGTTGCTGCCGCGACCACAGTCATCATCTGGTCGGCCATCACTATACTGTTGGTCGCCAAAACCTTCTTGACAGCCACCATCATTCTTATTGGCTTGCCACGAGCTATTTGTTGCTGCCTGCAGATGATCTCAGTCGCCACCACATTTTAACATATTAATCATTTAATAAAAACTAAAGGAACCTATATCTAACATACTAATTGGATGGCTAACATTATGCTTTAAAGATCATGCTTTGTGTAACCTCTTGATGATTCATTTCTTTAAAAACTCATCTAGGGCTTGACTGACTTGTTAGCTTTTGAGCTCGCTCCTTTTTAAAAGAGTAATAGAAAAGATGTTCACAATATAATAAAATGTAAGAATTTATTGATAAATTATTAATTATATTTTAAATTTTTTTTATTTTATATTGTATCAATAATAACTTTTTTATTGTTTATGTTCTAATTACTCTTTATTTATGTCATTTTGTCATAATAGCTACTTGAATTAATATCATTCTCTCTTATCTTGATAAACAATCCGCTTGAACTTAAAAGATTTAGTTCTGTGGTTAATCTTGATTAATTAATTAAGCTCAAGCTGATATTGGCTTGAGCTCTACTTGATTCATTTACACCCTTAGCTCGAGTCCTCATAGGATTACTTCTTGCTTATGTGAGCAAGCCTTCACGAATGCAAAGCTTGCACTAATGGGCAACCCCACAATCTTTTCAGCCATCGAAAATCGGTTAAATTTTATCATTGCATGTAAAAAATTAAAGAAAATTTACATACATACTACAAAACTTTATGTTTTTATAGTGGTGGAATCAGAGGATGGTTAGGAGAGGTACTTACCACTAGGGATGTAAAAGAGCCATGCGTGAGTGAGTTGGCACGTGTTCGGATCGTTCGAAATTGGCTCGTGAATAGAGCATTCGTGTTCGACTCGATTTACTTATTTGTGATTAGCACGTGTTTGGGCTAAAAATTGACTTATTAGAATAAAAAAATTATTATAAAAATTGTTTTTTAAAATAAAGTTAAAATAATATTCTTGTTAAGAAAAATTGTTTGCATTAATATTTTTATTTTGAACCATAAAACATTTATTAACTAAAAATAATTGAAGAATAGATTTGATACAAAATATTACATAATAAGAATATCAATAATTTTTTGCCAAATAAGCATATTACTTCAAAATTTTATGTCACTTTATATACTAGATAAAAGTACAAATAAACTCTCGAATAAAAATCAAAACATAAAAAATAATTATATTGCACGTTTATATTTACAAAATTGCACTTACATTTGTTATGCATATACTTTTATTTATATATATATATATATATATATATATATATATATATATATAT
>JXCR01144943.1:115618-141571 GCA_002079205.1 Phalaenopsis hybrid cultivar | reverse complement strand
CAGAAAAAAAAATAATCTATGCAAAATATATCAGTTTCTGAAGTGCTTTAGCATGTTTTTAAAGCTAACTTCAACACACTTCCTTAAAAAACATCTGAGCTTCTGGACCATGTTAAGCCACTAACAAAGAAGTCCAATAAAATTTAACCTCATTGTTCAGAAATTAGTTCATTCTCATGGATCCCAACCAAAACCATCAGAAGATAAAGCTCACGAATGAAAAGAGGCCAAAAACTACACATTATTAACTGAATAAAAGACTAAAAAATGGAAAGAGTAGCATATATTATGACATGATTCAGCTAAAATCCATTATTTTTTTTTTGAAACGTTAATTAATGATGCAAAACAAACTCCCATTGCCATCCAATTCAATAAAACAGCTATAGCGAGCAAAATCAATAAATCAAACCTGCAGTAACTCACTGAACACTTAACCACTCACCTCAAAAAAGACACCAAACAAAGTATCTGAAATCCTCATGCCAGAATGCGAGGAAGCATTCACCAACAAGACCGCTGTCTGGTTATCCTCCAATCCATAAGCACAGCTTCCGCAAAAATTGGACATCAGTATTAGAGAACAAAACAGAGCGATAGCACAAACACGCGCAAACCCCATTTTTTGATCACNAGAATGCGAGGAAGCATTCACCAACAAGACCGCTGTCTGGTTATCCTCCAATCCATAAGCACAGCTTCCGCATAAATAGGAAATCAGTATTAGAGAACAAAACAGAGGGATAGTCCAAACACGCACAAACCCCATTTTTGCATCACCGCCCATCTCATCAGCAGCTACACAGTCTTTCAACAAACAACAATAAAAAAAACAAGCAGAAATCAGCGATTGTATACGGTACAAAATAAGCTTCGGATTGAAAAAGATTCAACTTTTTGTTACCAATCCGTATTGAAATCGGCAGCGATGCGGAAAATGGTTTTGGAGCCGCGCGGTTTAAGTAGCTTCCGAGAATCGAGCTGCGGGTTGCTTGCAGGTTTGCCCGCGAGACTCATCTTTCACTCTCAGCTCATTGGTGGCGATGCGATAGGGAAGACGCGACTACGGTGGAGCCCAGCTTAGCTTGATGATCGTTGGATTTGGATCGGACGGACAATAAAGGGATTAGGATGCGACATTCATCCACTCCACGCAGCGTTGCTTGGAAGGCTGAGTGAAGTGAGGATTAGCCTTTGTGGGCCCCAGCTTTTCTCCCCTTCTTCAGACAACTTTCTATATGNGTTTTGGAGCCGCGCGGTTTAAGTAGCTTCCGAGAATCGAGCTGCGGGTTGCTTGCAGGTTTGCCCGCGAGATTCATCTTTCATTCTCAGCTCATTGGTGGCGATGTGATGGGGAAGATGCGACTGCGGTGGAGCCCAGCTTAGCTTTATCATCGTTGGATTTGGATCGGACGGACAATAAAGGGATTAGGATGCGACATTCATCTACTCCACGCAGCGTTGCTTGCAAGGCTGAGTGAAGTGAGGATTAGCCTTTGTGGGCCCCAGCTTTTCTCCCCTTCTTCATATAACTTTCTATATTGAAATTTTGTTAATTTGAGATTTCTAACTTTGCTTGCAAGCTTAAATAAAGTTTAATTAGGATAAAAGACTCTTAATTTACTTTGAATTTACAAAGCTCTCATTAATTGAATTGAACAAAAAATGATGGAGAAACACAGAATAAGGGAGAAATCAAACCAAGTAGGATGAGGAATGAGACAAAGGGAGAATGGCAAGAGTAAACGGGGAGTAATAATGGTAATAAAAAAGAGATATGCTAAAATGGTCTCTTGATTTTTTGGAGGGGGGTTAGTTTAGATCTAAAGTCTATAAATATATCAATTTAGTTATGAGATATTTTTTATTCTAGCGGAAAAATAATCCCATAGAATCAATATATGCNGTTAATTTGAGATTTCTAACTTTGCTTGCAAGCTTAAATAAAGTTTAATTAGGATAGAAGACTCTTAATTTATTTTGAATTTACAAAGCTCTCATTAATTGAATTGAACAAAAAATGATGGAGAAACATAGAATAAGGGAGGAAATGAAAAATCAAACCAAGTAGGATGAGGAATGAGGCAAAGGGAGAATGGCAAGAGCAAAAGAGGAGTAATAATGGTATTAAAAAAGAGAGATGCTAAAATGGTCTCTTGATTTTTTGGAGGGGGGTTACTTTAGATCTAAAGTCTATAAATATATCAATTTAGTTATGAGATATTTTTGATCCTAGCGGAAAATTACTCCCATAGAATCAATATATGTCATCATTAAAAGAGTATGATTATTTTGATATTTTTATAGTCTCTGAAACTAAAATGACTTAACATAAATAGCCAANTCTTAATTTATTTTGAATTTACAAAGCTCTCATTAATTGAATTGAACAAAAAATGATGGAGAAACATAGAATGAGGGAGGAAATGAAAAATCAAACCAAGTAGGATGAGGAATGAGACAAAGGGAGAATGGCAAGAGTAAAAGAGGAGTAATAATGGTATTAAAAAAGAGATATGCTAAAATGGTCTCTTGATTTTTTGGAGGGGGGTTACTTTAGATCTAGTCTATAAATATATCAATTTAGTTATGAGATATTTTTTATCCTAGTGGAAAAATACTCTCATAGAATCAATATATGTCATCATTAAAAGAGTAAGATTATTTTGATATTTTTATAATCTCTGAAACTAAAATGACTTAACATAAATAGCCAGTGGACTATTTTAGCACTTGATAAAACAATGTATTGTTATTCAGTATTTCAAGTTGTTTGTTTTATAGTGATAAACTCCTACTACGTAACTTTCAAAACTGGATTATCAAACCTTAACTGTTGGCATAGAGTAGAAGAAGAAGCTTGCTTTTAGATGCTAAGCATTCTTTCTTCTCCAATAATCCTCTGTTTCACCTACCAATGAGAACAACAAAATAAATTGATACCCATCTCTCAACTCACTCACAATCAATGCCTTTAGTAATAGAAGAGAAGAAAAACCACTCACTTGCATGGATTAAAAATAAAAAATCAAATTCATTTTGAATAATAATCTATAGATTAAAATTTTAAAATAATAGTTTTTTTTATAAATGAAGCTTTAACTTAAAGTTTTCTATAACATATTAGATTTAAGAATGACCCATTTGCTTGGGATTCTTATGTAGCCCACTAGATGGCCCGACTATGTTATGGATCCCTCATTAGCCCACTTGTGTATCAACATTCTCACATTCTAATTTAATAATTTCTACGGTCCTTAACTCACCTCACACCCTTTATTCATTCTTTGTTGCAAAGAATTCCCTTGCAGCTTTGATCTAACAGAAAGGACTATTATCTTGTAAGATTTTTTTTATTGGCATTAGAGTTATATTCGAGTCGAGTCGAGCTGAGTATATCATGGTTCAGACATGGTTCCGCTTGAGCTTGCGTCGAGCTTTCATATATCGTTCGAGCTTGACCTGTTTAAAACTTTCATTGTTTGGACTTAGACTTGTATTTGATTTGTTTATGATAAGTGAACGAGTATTTTAACGAGCTAAAATTCAAACAAGTATCTAAATTTTCACATAAAAAAAATAATAAATAATTTTATAAATCCGATCACACCTACTAATTTATCAATTATAAACTTCATTAAAATGAAAGATAATTCAAGAACCATGATCATATGTGAATGTAATCTCTCATATTTTAGCACGATCATACTTCCAAGTTTGCACCCAACTCTCACATTCAAATGTAAGTGTTAATTTTATTATAGTGATATGCACTTATCCTTTTTCTAGATTTTTTGAACAATTTTGTGGGTGACTTTTACATTGAGTTGTTGCACTATCATTATTCTTAATCATATACAACTTACAATGATTGCACTGCACTTTCTCAACACGACTTTTTAATTAGGTAAGACTTATGAGAAGAGTAGAAACACAACAAGAATTTATGCTTTTTCCAACGGTCACAATTTTTCGGTTATGATAAGAAAAACAATCATTTCTAATGTTACTGACGGTTTACCAATGATTTTAAGCGTAGATAAAACATTTGTCGGTAATTTCAAAACCAATCAATATTTTGACGATATAAATTTACTGACGATCATCCGACAATTTAATATCATAGATATTTTCAAAAAAATTTGAGTCATCGATTCGTATAATTGACTGTTCTTCCGTAGGCAATAACAACAACATAAACGTCGGAAAAGTGTCGCATCGTCAGTTTTTTGAAACAGACAAAATTGTCAGTTATACATCATTTATGCGTCATTTTTTAAAATTGATGAGTTAACTATCAGCAAAGTGTTGCATCCATTAATTTTTTTATGCAGGTAAAAACTGTCGATTAAGCATCATTTATGGGTTGTTTTTTATAACTGACGGGTTAACTGTCGGAAAAGTGGCACAGTTCAATCTCATTTTTGCCTTCAATACTTACACACCCTAGCAAACCATGACTTCGTATGTTTTGGGCAAAACCTGGATACCTAAAACTATGAGAGGTCAGAGGAAAAGTGAGTTTTATTCTTGAACATAATTAACAAGTTAAATGATGTTCATGCTTTGTTCATTTAAGCTCCGAGGTTTTAAAAATTGTTCAAACATGTTTCAAACATGTTTATTTACTAATGTAAATGAACATGTTTGAGTCTTAATTGGGTTGAGTTTGAGTTGTTCATCAAGTGCATTAGTTCATTTATATCCCTAATTGACATGTTGGAATTGTTCTTTAGGGCTGGGGTTTTCATATTTTATTTTTTTCTATTACCGCAATCAACTTAATTATTTTTTTATGATATATTTTGATTTCACAAAAATTCAGTTGCATATTGGGGGAAATTCATAGTATTTGAAGCTGATGCCAATATTGATGTTAGTGTTGAGGTATCAGGGTTGGGGATGTTGAGGAGCTTGCCTTGGCAAAATTTTGTGATTTGGACTCTTCATAGTTGGCTGAGAGATTGAGACTTTAAGAAGTAGATTTTTGGGCAGCGTTTCTGAAAATTTCACGCGTGTTGGAGATTCTTATTGCTACCTTGAAACGAATGGGTGATCTAAGGGGGCATTATGTGCTTGCAAGTGTCTCTGTTTAGACCTGTGCATATGGGCCCATATAGCATAAATATTATTTAGCATGTTTATAGAATTAAATTTAAAAAGAATGATACTTATTTATTCCATGACATCAAATCAAAATTCTATTGGATATCAAAGATGAACTTGTAAAGGATCCAATAAAAAATACTTCTTCTCCCATGTGTCCATACATATCGTGTATGAAGTAGCACAACGCCTATAGTCTCACTTAATTCCCATGAAATATCCACTTAGAAAAAATCATGATTGCATGAGAGAAATAGCTCGCAATTATTTCTCTTTTTTTACTTCCAAGATGATCCTTTCAGTAGAATGTACAATCAATAAATCAAAAACCCAAGTTCCACACCAACGCCTTTCTCTAAAGTTAGAACTAATGAAAACAGATAGCACAATAAAGGAGCCAATACAACATATCCCATCACAATGAAGTTCCTTAAAATGGTAAAAAAATAAATAGAAAAGAAATCTTATATCCAAGTTAATAATCCAGTATGAGATGTGATCTTCAAAAATGCAGAATGCCACTTAAGCCATACATTTCGTGCAGGGTAGCAATAAGAATCTCCTAATTTTAAAGTTTCAGAAGCACCACCTAAAAATCTACTTCCTTTCAAAGCCTCATACTCTCAGAAAAATATGAAGAACTCAAATCCCAAAATATTTCAAGGACAGAGTCCTTTGCATCCTTAACCCCAATGCCTCAACACTATCATCAATACTGGCACGCGCTTCACATACTAGAAATTTCCCCCTATCTACAATTGAAGTCTGATGAAACCAAAATATATCATAAAAAATAAAAGGAAAATTCTTGATAAAATGAAAAAAAAAACTAAATATGTAAAACCAAGCCTTAGAGAAACACCAATAAGCCAACAAAGGATTTCATAGAATATTTGCTATTAATGTTGGATTGAAGCTAAGATGGAATTATTTGAGGAAAACTATAGAGAGTGTGGAGAAGAAAAGCAAAGAGTTCTTTTCTTTTTCCTTTTCTTTTTTTAGGTGTTTTTTTTTCTTGAAGAGAAAGAGCAACATAGAATGGATAAAGGGTGGAAGGTGTGAGGTGGATAATGACCATNACCCATCTCTCAACTCACTCACAATCAATGCCTTTAGTAATAGAAGAGACGAAAAACCACTCACTTGCATGGTTTAAAAATAAAAAATCAAATTCATTTTGAATAATAATCTATAGATTAAAATTTTAAAATAGCATTTTTTTTTTATAAATGAAGCATTAACTTAAAGTTTCCTGTAACATATTAGATTTAAGAAGGACCCATTTGCTTGGGATTCTTATGTAGCCCACTAGATGGCTCGACTATGTTCTGGATCCCTCATTAGCCCACTTGTGTATCAACATTCTCACATTCTAATTTAATAATCTCTACGGTCCTTAACTCACCTCACACCTTTTATTCATTCTTTGTTGCAAAGAATTCCCTTGCAGCTTTGATCTAACAGAAAGGACTATTATCTTGTAAGACTTTTTTTTTATTTTTTTTAATGGCATTAGAGTTATAATCGACTCGAGTCAAGCTGAGTATATCATGGTTCAGACATGGTTCCGCTTGAGCTTGCATTGAGCTTTCATATATTGTTCGAGCTTGACATGTTTAAAATTTTCATTGTTTGGACTTAGACTTGTATTTGATTTGTTTATGATAAGTGAACGAGTATTTAAACGAGCTAAAATTCAAACAAGTATCTAAATTTTCACATAAAAAAATTAATAAATAATTTTATAAATCCGATCACACCTACTAATTTATCGATTATAAACTTCATTAAAATGAAAGATAATTCAAGAACCATAATCATATGTGAATGTAATCTCTCATATTTTAGCATGATCATACTTCCAAGTTTGCACCCAACTCTCACAATCAAATGTAAGTGTTAATTTTCTTATAGTGATATGCACTTATCCTTTTTCTAGCTTTTTTGAACAATTTTGTTGGTGACTTTTACATTGAGTTGTTGCACTATCATTATTCTTAATCATATACAACTTACAATGATTGCACTACACTTTCTCAACACAACTTTTTAATTGGGTAAGACTTATGAGAAGAGTAGAAACACAACAAGAATTTAGGCTTTTTCCGACAGTCACAATTTTTCGTTTATGATAAGAAAAACAATCATTTCTAATGTTACTGATGGTTTACCAATAATTTTAAGCTCGTAGATAAAACATTTGTCGGTAATTTCAAAACCAATCAATATTTTGACGATATAAATTTACCGATGATCATCCAACAATTTAATATCATAGATATTTTTGAAAAAATTTGAGTCATCGATTCGTATAATCGATTGTTCTTTCGTAGGCAATAACAACAAAATAAACGTCGGAAAAGTGTTGCATCGTCAGTTTTTTGAAACAGACAAAATTGTCGGTTATACATCATTTATGTGTTATTTTTAAAAATTGATGAGTTAACTATCAGAAAAGTGTTGTATCCATTAATTTTTTTTATGCAGGTAAAAACTGTCGATTAAGCATCGTTTATGGGTTGTTTTTTTATAACCGACGGGTTAACAGTCGGAAAAGTGTTGCACACTTCAATCTCGTTTTTGCCTTCAATACTTACACACCCTAGCAACTCATGGCTTTGTATGTTTTGGGCAAAACCTGGATACCTGAAACTATGAGTGGCTAGAGGAAAAGTGAGTTTTATTCGTGAACATAATTAACAAGTTAAATGATGTTCATGCTTTGTTCATTTAAGCTCCGAGGTTTTAAAAATTGTTCAAACATGTTTATTTACTAATGTAAATGAACATGATTGAGTCTTAATTAGGTTGAGTTTGAGTTGTTCATCAAGTGCATTAGTTCATTTATATCCCTAATTGACAGGTTGGAATTGTTCTTTAGGGCTGGGGTTTTCATATTTTATTTTTTTTCTATTATCGCAATCAATTTTTTTATTTTTTTATGATATATTTTGATTTCACCGGAATTCAGTTGCATATTGGGGGAAATTCATAGTATTTGAAGCTGATGCCAATATTGATGTTAGTGTTGAGGTATCAGGGTTGGGGATGTTGAGGAGCTTGCCTTGGCAAAATTTTGTGATTTGGACTCTTCATAGTTGGCTAAGAGATTGAGACTTTAAGAAGTAGATTTTTGGGCAGCGTTTCTAAAAATTTCATGGGTGTTGGAGATTCTTATTGCTACCTTGAAAGGAATGGGTGATCTAAGGGGGCATTATGTGCTTGCAAGTGTCTCTGCTTAGACCTGTGTATATGGGCCCTTATAACATAAATATTATTTAGCATGTTTATAGAATTAAATTTAAAAAGAATGATAATTATTTATTCCATGACATCAAATCAAAATTATATTAGATATCAAAGATGAACTTGTAAAGAAGCCAATAAAAATACTTCTTCTCCCATGTGTCCATACATATCTTGTATGAAGTAGCACAACGCCTATAGTCTCACTTAATTCCCATGAAATATCCACTTAGAAAAAATCATGATTGCATGAGAGAAATAGCTCGCAATTATTTCTCTTTTTTTACTTCCAAGATGATCCTTTCAGTAGAATGTACAATCAATAAATCAAAAACCCAAGTTCCACCCCAACGCCTTTCTCTGAAGTTAGAACTAATGAAAACAGATAGCACAATAAAGGAGCCAATACAACATATCCCATCATAATGAAGTTCCTCAAAATGGTAAAAAAAGAATAGAAAAGAAATCTTATATCCAAGTTAATGTTCCAGTATGAGATGTGATCTTCAAAAATGCAGAATGCCATTTAGGCCAAACATTTCGTTCAGGGTAGCAATAAGAATCTCCTAACTCTAAATTTTCAGAAGCACCACCTAAAAATTTACTTCCTTTCAAAGTCTCATTCTCTCAGAAAAATATGAAGAACTCAAATCCCAAAATATTTCAAGGACAAAGTCCTTTGCATCCTTAACCCCAATGCCTCAACACTATCATCAATACTGGCACCCGCTTCACATACTAGAAATTTCCCCCTATCTACAATTGAAGTCTGATGAAACCAAAATATATCATAAAAAATAAAAGGAAAATTCTTGATAAGATGAAAAAAAAACTAAATATGAAAAACCAAGCCTTAGAGAAACACCAATAAGCCAACAGAGGATTTCATAGAATATTTGCCATTAATGTTGGATTGAAGCTAAGATGGAATTATTTGAAGAAAACTATAGAGAGTGTGGAGAAGAAAAGCAAAGGGTTCTTTTCTTTTTCCTTTTCTTTTTTTAGGTGTTTTTTTTTCTTGAAGAGATAGAGCAACATAGAATGGATAAAGGGTGGAAGGTGTGAGGTGGATAATGACCATAAAAATTAAATTAGATGGTGAGAATGTTGGTTTGCAAGTGGACCAGTGATGAATCCAAAACATGGCCAACCATCTAGCAGGCTGCCTGAGATTCTAGGGTAGATGGGTCCCTATTTTCCAAACCAATTATAAGCAATTTTAAGTAAAAATTTCACCAATAAAAATCAAATTTTATTATGTGCTAAATATTTATAGTGATAGACCAAAAAAAATTAATTTTTAAATTTTTTTTTATTTAGAATAACACACATAGATTTAAAAAAAATGCAAGAGACAAAGGTTTCTTATGTACAATATTATAAATAAAAATAACTAGGGAACCAACTTAGTTTTCATCTATGTTAAACGTTAGTTTATAGTTCACCAAATCTTCAAACTCTCTCCAAAATTAGCAAAAGATACCATTAATGTGAAGAATAAGAGCCCATTTATAATTATTTGGAGTGATATGTTTATAGTTATAGCTAAGATTTCAAACAATTTAGAGTATGAATCAGATTGATTCTCTTAATCATAGAATATTTTTTTAGCATTTAAGTGCCTGTATAATCTCAAAATCAATCGATTTTAAACTCATTAGATGAGAGAGCACCGGGACACTACACACAAAATTTAGATATCATTTTGTCTTGTATTGGCTTCATGAAGTTGTCAAATTCACTTTAAGGCTTAATTAAGCTTATTTAAACTCAAATTTAAATATTTTAGTGTTGTTGAGTTCATCTCATTGAGTCATTTAGTTTAACAACATACTTGCTTAAATTAGAGTTTAAAAATGATGAATTTAATCTTCAAATTCTAATTTAAATACTACATCAAGATTTTTTCATAATCAAGCCATTTTTTAATAATATTTCATTTGATTTTATTTTTAAACGTCAAAATTTGAGTAGAAAAATACACTGACAACTTAAACAAATTTAAAGTATAAAAATTAAATGTGAACTAAATAAAATCATCACAATCACAATTTCAGTTTTACTTGAGATCATCACATTAATTGGAACAAAACACTTTGACGTTATGTTACTTATTAAATACACTGTCGCTATAATGGAGTTCTATTACTTATAAAATATTTCAGCTGTCTCTACTTAGACAAATTGAAGTTGCAGTACCTAGGGACCTCAATCCCTGTAGCGAAGCTACAATCTTCTCTTGAAAAGAAAGTTTAACATAGTTATCTGGATAATTAAATCCAAGCTTTGGTCTTCTTCTTTAATGAAGCTATCTTAGTTTAGATAAATTGGATGAGAGGTAAGAGGTACTCTTAATCCTTGAGATAAAGCTCTAATCTTCTTCTAAAAATGGCAACTTTCTTCATTTTTGTGAATACAATCCAAACTAAGAAAATAATTACACTTGTTGTGTGCCAGAAAATTTGTGGCTGTAAAACGATACTTTAACATATTAGCATTGCAAGAAGATCTATCATACGCCCAAGTACTATAAAAATAGCATGATGAGACACCAAGATTTTACGTGAAAAAATTTTGGAAAGGGAAAAAACCTGTAGGCTTAGTCTAATCCACTATTATTTGTAATTACATAGATCCACTCTTTCTCATGATTAAAGAAGATGAATTACAAATGTAAAATAGTAGTTTTACTATAATAGTCATAATTGAGCTACAACAAATGCTTCTCTTTTTTGTAATAACAATAGTTAGCCACAAAGATTGTAAGTGGTTGCTACAAAGATAGTAGTTGACCATAAATACTGTAGTCGATGTTGCAATAACGATAGTTGGTCACATGAGCAGTGGGTCGTGGCTATAATTGTGATAGTTGACCACAAAAGCCTTAGTTGGAAGTTGTAATAGTATCAATCAACCATAGAAGTCATAGTCGATGATTGCAATAGTATCAACATGCCATAAAGATCATAGGGTGAAACTGTAGTAGCGTCAATTGGTCATAAAAGTTGTAGTTGGTGATTATAATAGCATCAATCGTCCACATAGATCATAGTTGAAAGCTTTAGTTGCATCAATTAACCACATAGGCAGTAGTTGGTGAAGGAAATGAAGATAGTTGGTCATAGAGGCCATTGTTGAAAGTTGTAATAGAGTCAATTGGTCATAAAAGTCTTAGTTGTTGACTGGAATAACATTAATTGGTCATAGATGTCGTAGTTGGAAGCTTTAGTTGTTCCATTTGCCAATAAAGGTTGTAGTTGGAGATTGCAATAATGCTTTTTCACCATAGATGTCATAGTTAGAAGCTGTAATAATGTCATTTGACAACAAAGACCAGAAGTTATCTTCTGGTCTTTAATGTGATGTTATATGTTTTGATTGTATCTAGGAGACAATGTTAGTAATTAGGGCATGTCTATGGCGACAAGCAGGGGCAGTTGGTGGCTGTTGATGACAGCTAATGGGCAATGGTTGGTGATGGTCGCCAACTACGGAGACCAGAATTTATCACCAGACATTCAATATGGTGTTACACTTTATAACCAAATTTAGGATACGATGTTAAAAAGTAGGTGTCACCAATGATGATGATCAGAAGTGGCTGATGTTGGTCAACGACGGCCTACGTGTAGTGGTCAACGTATGCTTGTGACTATAGAGAACAGAAGTTATCATCGATTCTTCAATACAATATTATATATTACAGCCATATTTTGGATACAATGTCAGTAAGCAGAGGTCACCAATGATGGTGAGTAGGGGCGGTTGACAGTTTTCAACTGTGGTCAACTACAGTCGATGAGCAGTGACGTGTCAAAACTTACCGCAAAGTAAGTTGGTTGTACAACGTAAGTATACATGTTAAGTAGTATGCGGTCTAAGAGCTTGTGTATCGATCCTATGAGGAAAGGTTTAGCAATTATTCCTGTAGAAAAAAATTCTCTAGTTTATTAATCTAGTGAACCTAGCTTGATTTGATCGCAAAAGGGGTTTAAGTCTAAAAAAAAAAAAGAGTAGATCACAAGCAGCGTAAATAGAAAAAATGAAAAAAAAAACTCAAAAGTTCCTTCAAGAGTGATGAGGTTTGTGCCTCTGTGATCAGAAATTGTGGTGCTCCTAAATGTTTTCCTACGTGATTGTTGTCAAATGGGGATAATTTCCCTCTTATGTCTATGTCTAGGTCAAAAGAGGGCTAGAATCTATGGAGTTGAGGCTCCTTCTATCCCCATGACATTTTATATTAGTGTTCTGAGCCCCTAAAAAAGGTTGCAAAATTTCACTGAAATATGTCTATCCTCTCGAGATTTTTAGGTTAACCCTTTTGTTTCCATTGTGCAACAGTTAAATGTCATAACTTCACAAAAGGTTTTAACATCCTAGTTAGTCAGGCTATAGGTAAATGAAGTTTGGAGGTTAACTAGTAACATATGCCATGAAATGACATCAATTGACATAATTTGGTCATAGATGCCATAGTTGGTGATTGTGAGAACGTCAATTGACCACATAGGTTGTAATTAAAAGCTTTAATTGCATCAGTTGATCACATAAGTCATAGTTAGTGAAGGCAAAAGTGATAGCTGAACATAGTGGCCATTGTTGAAAGCTGTAATAGTGTTAGTTGGCCATAAAGGCTGTAGTTGGTGACTGGAATAACATTAATTTTCCATAGAAGCTGAGTTGGAAATTGTAGTAGTGTCAGTTGCCAACAAAGGCTATAGTTAGTGATTACAACAATATTAGTTAACCATAGAGGTCGTAGTTAGAAGCTTTAATAATACCAGTTGGCAACAGAGATCAAAATTTATCTTCGGGTCTTTAATATGATGTTATATGTTATGAACGTATTTGAGATACAATGTTAGTAAGCAGGACACATCAATGATGACAAGGAAGGGTGGCTGGTGGTGTCGATGGTAGCCAATGAGCAATGGTCGATGGCGGTCGCCTGCTATGGAGGTCAAAAGTTATAATCAAACCTTTAATATAGTGTTGTATTTTATGACCATATTTAAGATACAACGTTAACAAGTAAGTGTCACCAACGACGGTGAGCAGAGACAGCTGACGGTGGTCAACGACGACCTACAGGCAGTGATCTATGGTTATTCATAGTTATAGTGGCTAGAAGTTATCATCCGGTCTTCAATAAAATGTTTTACATTACAATCATATTTTAGATACAATGTTAGCAAGCAGGGGTCACCAACAATGATGAGCAAAAGCGGCCGGCGGTGGTCAACGACGATACCACCTTCTATCGATGAGCAGTAGTCAATAATGTTCAGTGGCTAAGAAGACTTTAAGTTTTCATTGAGTCTTTAATATAAAGGTATACATTACAACCGTATTTGGGTTACAACGTTAGCAAGAAGAGTTCATCGCTAGTGGTGAGTAAGGGTGGTCGATGGTGGTAGACGGACGGTGATCGATGGTGGTTGACATCTACAGAGGGCTGAAGATATTTCTAAGTCTTAAATATAACATTATAAGTTATGTCTGTATTTGGGATATGATGTTAGTAGGTATGAGTGACTAACAATGGCTGATGATGACGGGCAGGTGATGTCGGCGTTGTTGGCAGCTACAAAGGGTGAGAGTTATCTCTAGTTCTTTAGTCCAAATTAAACTTTGGAATTCCATCTCTTCCCCCCACCCTCCCATTGAACTCCTTTGATCATTCAAGAAGCTATAGTCTTGCGGGTAAAGGCGTTTCGGTCTTTTAGCAAAATAAATTCCCTAACCATCTCCTTGGACCACCCTCTTTGAACTCCCTTGATCATAAAGGGTTTATTTAAGGATTTAGGTGCCTTAATGACCTCAAAATTTAGCGAGATTGGACTAATTGGATTCTTTTTTTTGAGACATTTGATTTTACTATTAACCATTCCATTGACGATTGATGCGGCGGATTTTTGTGTGTTACTTTTGCAAATATTTTTCAATATTACAAAATACACACAACAGTTATAATAATAAATATGCAATGTAACCACAACAAAAATAACTTAAATAAAAATAATTTTATCTTTTAAAAATATTTAAACTGCCAAATCTCCAAGCAATAATGCAAGTATATGTATCGCTCAAGTAATAAAGGGCTCTAATGGAGTCCTTAATATTGATCCCACAGNATATATATATATATATATATAATATGCATAACAAAAACATAAAAGCAAAATAAACAACGATAGATATGGGTTGCCTCCCACAAAGAGCTTAGTTTAATGTCGTCAGTCTGACATTTCCATTCTTTATTCTGGGTGACCCAACATTATAGTTTCTTTAAAAACTGGTCTTTGACCATCATAATATGGTTTTAGTATGTACCCATTCACTTTAAATATCCTTCCAGTCGTTGGATCTTTAATATTAATAGCTCCATAGGGATAGACTTTTACAATTCTGAATGACCCTTTCCACCTAGACTTTAGTTTTTCAGAAAATAATTTCAATCTTTTATTGTATAATAAAACTTTATATTCAGGTTCAAAATTTTTTTTTATTATCTTCCGATCATACCATTCTTTCATTCTTTCCTTATAAATTCTAACATTATCATAAGATTCATTCCTAATTTCTTCAAGCTCATTCAAATGCAATAATCTTTTCTCACCAGCATCTTTCCAATTGAAATTAAACTTCTTAATAGCTCAATAGACTTTATGTTCCAATTCTACGGATAAGTGACAAATCTTCCCAAAAATTAGTTTATAAGGGGACATTCATATAGGTGTCTTATAGGCTGTCTTGTATGCCCATAATGCAGTATATAATCTAGCATACCAATCCATTTTATTAGGATTTACATTTTTTTCCAAAATTTTTTCATTTCACGATTCAATACTTCTGCTAAACCACTAGTCTGGTGATGATAAGCAATTGCAATTTTATATATAATATTAATTTTTCCACCAACCTTGCAATTATTGCATTTCTAAAATGAGCTCCTCCATCGGTAATGATTATTCACGACATTTCATATCTTGTAAAAATATTTTTGATTAAAAATTTTGAAACACTCCAAGCATCATATCGAGGTAAAGCGATTGCTTCAATCCATTTTAAAACATAATCCACTGCAGTCAGTATATACACATTTCCAAACGAAGGTATAAATGGTCTCATAAAATCCAATGCTCATGCATAAAAAATTTCAATTTTCAAATTAAAATTTAGAGGCATTTCATTTCTTTTTAAAATATTACCTACGCTCTGAAACTGATCACATGTTTCTATATGTATATATGATGAATAATTTTATCATTCACAAATGACCTCCAAATTCAAAATCATGACATTTGGGATAATTCTTGAATTTCGTTGTAAGGCACACATCGTCTCATTATTAAATCGTTGCATTATTTATACAAACAGGGGTCATCCAAAAAATAAGATTTTGCATCATTAATGAATTTATTTCCTGTTATTTTATTAGTTCATATGACAATATAATTCACAATATCAACATACTACGATATTTCCCATCCTTTTGCAACATAAAGTTGTTCATCATAAAAAGTTTTATTAATTTCTTTTTCCAAATCAAGTATTTATTCATGTTCTAGCCTAAATAGAAAACCAACAATTTAATTATCAGTCTCTTTCCTATCGACTATTATAAAATCAAGCTATTGCATTAGAAGTACCTATATAATTAATCTTGGTTTGACATCCTTCTATTGCATTAAATATTAAATAGTCAAGTGGCCAGTATGCACAACACATTTAGCTCCAATCAGATTTAACCTAAACTTATCAAAACATAAACAATTGCTAATAACTCTCTTTCAGTAGTGGTATAGTTAATTTGAGCATCATTAAGAGTCTTACTAGCATAATATATGAGTTTAAAATCTTATCATATCTTTGCCCTAATACAACTCCAATTGCATAATTACTAGCATTAAACATTAATTCAAGAGGTTTCTTAATTAGATGAAACAATTATAGGAGCAGTGATCAGTTTTTCCTTTAAAGTTCAAAGGCTTTAAGACAATCTTGGTTAAAGTCAAATTATGTATCTTTTTCTAGAAGTTGGCATAAAGACTTTGTAATTTTTGAAAAATCTTTAATATATTACTTGTAAAATCTAGCATGTTTTAAACAGTTCCTAACTCCTCTTACAGTAGTAGGTGGAGGTAAGTTTAATATAACCTAAATTTTTGCAGGATCTACTTCCATGTTGTTTTCTGAAATTTTATGCTCAATCACAATTCCTCTTGCAACCATAAATTGACATTTTTCCTAGTTTAATACGAGATTAATCTTTTCACATCATTTTAGAACTTTCTCTAAATGATTTAAACATATTTCAAATGAAGTTCCAAATACAAAAAAATTTTCCATAAGGACTTCAATCCCTTTTTCAATTAAATCAATGAAAACTGACATCATACATCTTTGAAATGTTGCAGGTGCATTGCATAATCCAAAGGACATTCGTCGAAAAGCAAAAGTTCCATAAGGACTAGTAAATGTTGTTTTCTCTTGATCCTCTATAGCAATATGTATTTGATGATAACCGATATATCCATCTAAAAAAAAAATATCTGTGCCCAGCCAGCCTATCCAACATCTGGTCCAAAAAGAGTAAAAGGTAATGATCCTTTATGGTGGCAGAATTTAATTTTCTATAATCTATGCAGATCCGCCATCTAGTGACTTGTCTTATTAGTATTAATTCATTATTCTCATTCATCACTACAATCACACCTCCTTTCTTTGGAACACAAAGAATTGGACTCACCCAAGCACTGTTTGAAATGAGATATATTATTCAAACATTTAACTATTTTAAAATTTCTTTATTAACAACTTCTTTCATCATAGGATTCAATCTCCTATGAGGATCAGCTCTTGGTTCATCTTGATCTTCTAATAAAATTCTATGCATACAAATTGAAGGGCCGATTCCTTTAATATAACTATTGTCCTTCCAAAGGCTTTTTTAAATTTTCTTAAAGTTTCCAACAATTGTTGTTCTTGCATATCAGTTAATTCTGAGGATACTGTAATAGGTAATGTAGATAAATCTACTAAAAATGCATACTTCAAATGTGTAGGAAGTGTTTTAAGTTCTAGTTTAGCTGGTTTCTGAATAGATGAAATCAAATTCTTATCACTTTTTGCAGGGTCTAACATTTCAAATTTTTCCTGATCATAATTTAAATGTTCTTTACTCACTTCCGTAGATTCATCTCGATTTTTATCCTCAACTTGATATTCCAAATATTCTTTTTTAAATTCTTTTTCTAATGCCTTCTTGAAATATTCATGGATTAAATATTTGTTAATATTCATTATGAAGCATTCAATCTCTTACTCTTTTGCAGGATATCTCATTGATTTTACAATATTAAATGTAACCCCTTGAGCACCAACTCTCATAGTTAGTTCTCCTTTCTGCACATCTATCAAAGCTCTTCAAGTGGCAAAGAATGATCTTCCTAAAATGATAGGAGTTTGTTTATGTTCCTTCATATCTAATACAATAAAATCCACAAGAAAGATAAATTTATCAACTTTTACCAAAACATCTTCTATAACTCCTTTAGGATAGGTAATCGAACGATCAACTAACTAAAGAGTTACAGTTGTAGGTGAAATATCTCCTAAACCCAACATTCTAAAAATTGATAAAGGCATAAGATTAATACTGACTCTTAAATCACATAAATCTTTTCTAAAAAATTTTTCCCCAATAGCACAAGGAATAGTAAAACTTCTAGGATTTTTAAGTTTTTAAGGAAGCTTCTTCTGAATTATAGCGCTACACTCTTCACTGAGTGCAACAACCTCATTATCTACAAACTTCTTTTTCTTAATAAGTATATCCTTCATGAACTTCACATAGCTTGGCATTTGTTCTAAGGCTTCAACAAATATAGTGTTTATCGTCAATTTCCTCATTGTCTTAAAAAATTTTGAAAATTGGTTATCTCTATTTTTCTGCTTCAATCTTTGAGGACATGGAGGTGGTGGTCTTTATACTATTATTTCATTGGTTTAATAGGACATTCTGACTCAAAATGAGAATCTTCACTGGATTTTTCATTTTTCACCTCATCTTTTTCTACTTCAACTTCCACTTCTTTTTGTACTCTATTTTCCAATTCTTTTCCACTTCTCAGTTGAATATCCTTAATTTAATCTTTGCTCTAATATTTAGGATTTACTTTAACATTAATAGGCAATGTTCCTGGATGTCAATTGCTAGGTGCATTAGCAATATATCCAAATTGATTTTCCATGTTTCTAATTGCAGCACCTTGACTTTTTAATTGGATTCTCATTTGCAATATCAATTCTTCTATTGAAAAATTTCTCCTTACTCTGCAAATTATTAAAATTTGGAGGGTAATAAATTATATAAGTTGGATTTCCTTGATTGTTGGAATTTCCTAATGGGTTTGCAGTGTTGTTTCCCCATTTTGGATTTGCAATATTAGAGTTATTGTTATTTCAACTAAAATTTATATGCTTCTTCCAACCAGGATTATAATAGTTGGCATAAGGATTATTAGAATGATTATTTATTGTATTTAAGGTCTCATAAGAAGATTGGATTTCTATCATTTGTTCTAATGAGTTTTCCTCAAACATAGGTGTTGTCTGAGAATAATTCATTCTATATTGATCTATCTTCTTTGATATAACAGCTATTTGGGCAGCTAACATAAATATTCATTCAAAATCATGAATAATAGCTACTCTTTTTGGATTTATCCTTTTAGAGGGCCATTGAAATTTATTAGTAGTCATCTCTTCAATTAAAGAATATGTTTCATCAAATGGTTTTAACATTAATGATCCACCAGTAACAGTATCAATTATCGATCTAAGATACCAACTAATCCATTATAAAAAGTTTGAATTATTAACCAATCTGACAATGTATGGTGTGGACACTTCCTAAGGAGATCTTTAATTCTTTCCCATGCTTCATAAATTGATTCTTTTTCAAACTGACAAAAAGATGTAATATCGTTTCTAAGCTTAACAGTTTTTGAAGGTGGGAATTATTTAGATAAAATTTTTTGTGATAAGTCTCTCCAAGTTCTGATAGATCCAGGTGCTAACGATTTTAACCACATCTTAGCTTTATCCCTTAGTGAAAAAGAAAAAAAGTCTTAGTCTGATGGCATTATTCGACACTCCATCATATGTAAAAATAACACACAATTCTAGAAAATTAGCAAGGTGTAGATTACGATCTTCAGTTGGTATTCGCCTAAACTGATTGTTTTGTACCATTTGGATAATAATAGGTTTAAGCTCAAATGAATTTGCAGCTACAACAGGGTTTTGTATACTCAAATGAATTTCATCTACTGTAGGGTTAGCATAATCTCTTAAAAGTCTGTGATGATGTTCATTTCCATTTCCAACATTACTCACATTGCAAGCCATTTTGCTAATATGATCTATCTTTTTTTATTATTTTCAAATTTTTCTAATAATTCTTTCTAACTCAGAATCATAAGACACTAAATCTTTAGCTCTTACACTACGCATAAACAAACACAATAAGTAATTAAAATAAGGAAACTCACTAAAATATGAAAATATTCAAACTAAACTACAAACACTCTTTTTTAAATAAAAATAATTAAAAATTATAAAATAACTTACTATTACTTTTCGTTGCTTCATCGGCAATGACGCAAAAAACTTGATGCGGTTAGATTTAGTGTGTTAATTTTGCAAATATCTTTCAATGTTACAAAATACACACGACAAACATAATGGTAAATATAAAAATTAATCCCAACAAATATAACTTTAATGAAAATAGTTTTGTCTTTTAAAACCCTATAAACTACTAAATCCCCTAAAAATAACACAAGTATACGTATCACTCAAGTAATAAAAGACTCTAATGAAGTCCTAGATATCGTTCTCACAGTGAAGTTAGAAATACCTATTAATATATTCTTAAGATTATAATGTGAACTACAATTTTAAACTACAAAAGTGAAGTGCAAAATTTGAATAGAAAATAATAGAGTGAATGCTAAATAAAATGCAGTAAAAGAAAGTTAATTAAACTAATTGCTAAACTTTCCAAAGTAAATATATGAAAAATAAACAAAGTTTTTATAGAGAAGAGTTCAAATTTCAGAAAGCATTCTTCCCCTTTACAATGAGTATATGAATTATGATGAAATTCAAATCATTTAAAAAAATATATAAATTGTTTTGTGCTAAATATGAGCAATCCTATTCTTTATCCTCCTTTGAGGGCATAAAGAACATTAATTAATCCAAAGTTTGGTCCCTAATTCCGTGGTTAGGCTGGGAGAATACTAGTTGCCACTTTAGAGCTCCCACTACTCCCTCACATGAGGGTTAATAATCTCACATCAGTTTCCAATCAACTGGACCAAATTGAGGATTTTAATCTGTCACCTTAAAAGCTCCAATTCTGCATCCAATAAAGTATATTTCCTTATTTATTTGCACTCAACTCTATGAATGACATTCTCTCCCATAAAATCAAATGTGATTCTCACCATGTTGTACAAATCATAGTCCTTTCAGAACATATGTTTATCAACATATTTTAATAATTCAATTGGCCCAATTAAAAAGTAAATGAAGATCAGAGTTCAAATTATCAGAAATTATTGACATCTAAAATGTATAAAACAAAATAAATTCTTCACAAAACTATATCTCAAAGTAGGGAGAAGGATAAAGAAGTCTACTCAGAATTCATGAGAATGATATTAAAAAACACGGATTTCATATATAAAAATAAGTTTACAAAATAAAAGGAATAAAAGACACAACTTATCTCACAATCCTTCCCAAGTAAATCCTTAGAAGTTCTCTTTCAAGCCTTTCTCTCCTTACAAGTACTCTCAATTTTCTCTTAGAAGTATAATGAAGAAGAAATCTCTCACCTTCCCACTCCTCTTACAATCAGTGAAGAAAATATTCAAGCCCTTGGCTTTATCTCTATCTCTCTCTCTTTCTCTCTCTTTTCTCCCCTTACACGCCACACCAAAAACTCTCCTAGCTCTAAACTTCCCTCTCTTTTATTAAAGATTGCCTCCCTCCAAAAAGAATTCAAAATTCCATCCAAAATTCTTTCCAAAAGTCAATTCTTTTGAATTCAAAAGTCATGTTCATTGATCCAAGAGACATGTCCCTTCATAAAAGAACCTTCCAAAATGTCTAGATGCATTGAATCACTCTAAGGGGTGTTTAAAATAAGTGTCCCTTTGAAAATTTGCACAAAATTTGTTTTGAACCGCCTTAATCCGCAAAAAGTCATCTTTGGTGCTTCTGGTGCCAGCTTGCTTAAGTCAGCGTTGTTATGGCACTTCAAGAGCTAAACCCGACGCATCTGGTGCTAGCTCTCTATAAAATGATGCTTCTGGCACCAATTTGATGCATCTGTCGTCCAAAAATTTGCTATTTTGGCTCCAAGTTTCTTCCTTTTTGCTACTTTTGTTCCAAATACGAAGGCTCCAAAATTTGCTGTTTTTGCTCCAAATTTCTTAACCTTCTCCACTGTATGTTCCTCTTCTTCACTTTTTCTTCCTCCCCTTCTTCTTCTTCTTCTTTTTCTTCTTATTCACTTCACTTTTTCTTGATCACCTCACTTCTTCATATTCACTTTATTTCTTTTTCACTTCACTTCTTCTTATTCTTCCTTACCTCNCCTTCTAATCCTCCAGGATTTAACAGTAATACTCAAATTAAGGAGAAAAAGTTGTCCATGGAAGAGCTGATGCTAAACATGGGCCAACAATTGNCCTTCTAATCCTCCAGGATTTAACAGTAATACTCAAATTAAGGAGAAAAAGTTGTCCATGGAAGAGCTGATGCTAAAAATTAAACAGTAACACTCAAATTAAGGAAAAGAAGTTGTCTATGGAAGAGCTGATATTAAACATGTCAAGGAAATCAATTACAAATTCAAGGAAATCAATTACAAAATCAAGGAACTGCTATTAAGAACACTCAAATTAAGGAGAAGAAGTTGTCTATGGAAGAACTGATATTAAACATGGGTCAACAGTTATAGAATCAAGCAATTACAGATTCAAGGAAATCAATTACAACATCAAGGAACTGCTATTAAGAATATTGAAAAACGTATCTATGGAAGAGCTGATATTAAACATGGGTCAACAATTATAGAATCAAGGAAATCAATTATAGATTCAAGGAAATCAATTACAACATCAAGGAACTGCTATTAAGAATATTGAGAACCAATTAAGGGGAAGAGCTGATATTAAACATGGGTCAACAATTGCAGAATCAAGGAAATCAATTACAAATTATAGAGCTGATATTAAACATGGGTCAACAATTACAGAATCAAGGAAATCAATTACAAATTCATGAAATTACAAAATCAAGGAACTGCTATTAAGAATATTGAGAACCAATTAGGGCATATTGCTACTTTACTTAGTTACAAAATCAAGGAACTGCTATTAAGAATATTGAAAACCAATTAGGGCATATTGCTACTGCACAAGGAAATCAATTACAAAATCAAGGAACTGCTATTAAGAATATTTAAAATCAATTAGGGCACATCGCTACTACGCTTAGTAACCGAACACTAGGAACTTTTCCTAGTACTGTGGAACCAAATCCTAAAGACCAAGGAAAAGAACAAATCAAAGTGATACAATTACAAAGTANTATTCCCTTCGTAGAAGCTTTAGAGCAAATGCCCAATTATGTGAAATTTATGAAAGATATTCTGAACAAGAATAGAAAGTTCACGGATAATGAAACTGTTACACTTAGGGAAGAGTGTAGTGCAATTATTCAGAAAAATCTTCTTGAAAAATTAAAAGATCTTGGCAGTTTCACTATACCGTGTGCGATCAGTGAAAAATTTAATGGAAGAGCTTTATGTAATTTGGGAGCCAGCATTAATCTTATGCCTCTATCAATTTTCAAAAGATTAGGATTATGAGAAGTCTCACCTACTTCTGTAACTCTACAGTTAGTAGATCGTTTAATTACATATCTTAAGGGAGTTATAGAAGATGTGTTAGTAAAAGTGGATAAATTTATATTTCCTGTGAATTTCATTGTTTTAGATATGAAGGAAGATCAAGAAATACCTATTATTTTAGGGAGATCATTTTTAGCTACTGGAAAAGCTATGATAGATGTTAAAAAAGGAGATTTAACTATGAGAGTTAATGATCAAGATGTGACTTTTAATATTGTGAAATCTATGAAATATCCTGTCGTTGAAAGAGATAATGAATGTTTTTGCATGGAAATTATTGAACATCTACTAAATGAACATTTTAAAGAACATTTTGAAGATAAAAAACATTTTGAAGGAGAAGAACATTTTGTAGAGCTGGTGTTCATTCTATATTCCTTGATAGTTTAGGTTGTTTTCCATTGCTTCTAGGTTCTCTTCTTAATCTTCTAATCCTTCTAACAGTGCGTTCTAATTCCGAATCGTAGTGCATAAGATTTTCAGGTCTAAATTTACCTATATAATTTGAAATCAGTACTCAGTAATATAGTAACTAAATATAAAAATAAGTTGCAATTCAAGTAAAAAATTTCTAATAATCCTAATTTGTCTGTTACTCCAATCGTGATTTGACTCACTCACTAAATCACTTCCCGACAACAACACCAAAAACTTGACAATNTTTTTAGAAATTCTTAAGAAATTAACAGTAAATATTCCCTTCGTAGAAGCTTTAGAGCAAATGCTCAATTATTTGAAATTTATGAAAGATATTCTGAACAAGAAAAAAAAGTTCACGGATAATGAAACTGTTACACTTAGGGAAGAGTGTAGTGCAATTATTCAGAAAAAGCTTCTTGAAAAATTAAAAGATCTTGGCAGTTTCACTATACCGTGTGCGATCAGTGAAAATTTTAATGGAAGAGCTTTATGTAATTTGGGAGCCAGCATTAATCTTATGTCTCTATCAATTTTCAAAAGATTAGGATTAGGAGAAGTTTCACCTACTTCTGTAACTCTACAGTTAGCAGATCGTTTAATTACATATCCTAAGGGAGTTATAGAAGATGTGTTAGTAAAAGTGGATAAATTTATATTTCCTATGAATTTCATTGTTTTAGATATGAAGGAAGATCAAGAAATACCTATTATTTTAGGGAGATCATTTTTAGCTATTGAAAAAGCTATGATAGATGTTAAAAAAGGAGAATTAAGTATGAGAGTTAATGATCAAGATGTAACTTCTAATATTGTGAAATCTATGAAATACCCTGTCGTTGAAAAAAATAATGAATGTTTTCGCATGGAAATTATTGAACATCTACTAAATGAACATTTTAAAGAACATTTTGAAGATAAAAAACATTTTGAAGGAGAAGAACATTTTGTAGAGTTGGTGTTCATTCTATATTCCTTTATATGTTGTAGGATTTTGCATAATCTCGTAGGGGTCTAGGTTGGTGTTCATTCTCTATTCCTTGATTGCTTTGCATAATCTCGTAGGGGTCTAGGTTGGTGTTCATTCTCTATTCCTTGATTGTTCATTTTATGTATCAGAATTTCTAGGTTCTCTTCTCAGTCTTCTAATTTTTCTAACAGTGCGTTCTAATTTTATCAGAATTTCTAAGTTCTCTTCTTAATCTTCTAATCCTTCTAACAGTGCGTTCTAATTCCAAATCGTAGTGCATAAGATTTTCAGGTCCAAATTTACCTATATAATTTGAAATCAGTACTCAGTAATATAATTAACTAAATTTAAAAATAAGTTGCAATTCAAGTAAAAAATTTCTAATAATCCTAATTTGTCTGTTACTCTGATCGTGATTTGACTCACTCACTAAATCACTCCCCGACAACGACACCAAAAACTTGANAAATCCACAAGAAAGATAAATTTATCAAATTTTACCAAAACATCTTCTATAACACCTTTAGGCTAGGTAATTAAACGATCAACTAACTAAAGAGTTACATTTTTAGGTGAAATATCTCCTAAACCCAACCTTCTAAAAATTGATAAGGACATAAGATTAATAATGGCTCCTAAATCACATAAAGCTTTTCTAAAAAATCTTTCGTCAATAGCACAAAGAATAGTAAAACGACCAGGATCTTTAAGTTTTCAGGAAGCTTCTTCTGAATTATTGCACTGTACTCCTCACTGAGTGCTATAGTCTCATTATCTACAAACTTCCTTTTCATATTAAGTATATCCTTCATGAACTTCACATAGCTTGGCATTTGTTTTAAGGCTTCAACAAATGGAATGTTTATCATTAATTTCCTCAATATTTCCAAAAAATTTTGAAAATTAGTTATCTCAACTTTTCTGCTTCAATCTTTGAGAAAATGGAAGTGGTGGTCTTTCTACAGTTATTTTCATTGGTTTAATAGGACATTTAGACTCAAAATGAAAATCTTCACCTGAAATTTCATTTTCTACCTCATCTTTTGACCTTTGGTTTCCAATTCTTTTCCACTTCTCAGTTGAATAACCTTAATTTGCTCTTTGTTTTGATCTTTAGGGTTTACTTCAACATTACTAGGCAACGTTCCTGGAGGTATATTGCTAAGTGGAGTAGCAAAACATCCAAATTGATTTTCCATGTTTCTATTTGCAGCTCCTT
>JXCR01144943.1:103674-113910 GCA_002079205.1 Phalaenopsis hybrid cultivar | reverse complement strand
ACATTAGTTTCTAATCAATTGAACCAAATTAGGGATTTTAATTTGCCACCTTAAAATCTCTAATTTTACATCCAACAAAGTATATTTCTCTATTTATTTGCACTCAACTCCATGGATGCCATCCTCTTCCATGAAATCAAATATGGTTCTCACTATGTTGTATAAATCATAGCCCTTTCGAAACATATGTTTCTCAACACATTTTAACATTTCAATTTGCCAGATTGAAAAGTAAATGAAGATCGGAGTTCAAATCATCACAAATTTTTGACATTTAAAACCGTATAAAATAATTTCAATTCTTCACAAAACCATATCTCTAAGTAGGGACAAATATAAAGAAGATTGCTCAGAATTCATGAGAAGGATACGACAAAACACGAATTTCATATATAAAAATAAGTTTACAAAATAAAGAACTAAAAGAGCACAACTTATCTCACAATTCTTCCCAAACAAATGCCTAGAAGTTCTCGTCAAGCACTTTCCCTATTTATAAGCACTCTCAATTCTCTATTAGAAGTGTAATGAAGAAGAAATCTCTCACCTTCCCTCTCCTTTGACAATCCTTGGGGAAAATATCCAAGCCCTTGACTTTCTCTTTGTCTTCTCTCTATCTCTTGCCTTCTTCGAACTCTTTCCCTCACACCTCTCTTCATCCCCCCTTTACTCTACACACATGCCTTAGACTTTCCTCTCTTTTATTAGAGGTTGTCTCCATCCAAAAAGAATTCAAAATTCCCTCCAAAATTCTATCTAAAAGTCAACACTTTTGAATTCAAAAGACATGTTTATTGATCCAAGAGACATATCCCTTCATAAAAGAACCTTCAAAAGTGTATAAATACATTGAATCACTTCATGGGGCATTTAGAGCAAGTTTCTCTTTCAAAATTTGTGCAACATTAATACCAAACCGCCTTAATCCATAAAAAAGTCATCTCTGGCGCTTTAGACGCCAACTTGCTTAAGACTACGCTGTTATGGGGTTTGGCGCTTCAGACACCGACTCTCTGTAAAATGGCGCTTCAGGCACCAACTCTCTATAAAATGGCACTTCAGGCGCTAGTTTTAGCGCTTCATACACCAGAATCTCAAAATTTTCTATTTTGGCTCCAAATTTCGTCCTTTTTGCTACTTTTGCTCAAAATACCTAAAATTGATATACCTGCAAAAAAAAACNTGCTATTTTGGCTCCAAATTTTGTCCTTTTTGCTACTTTTGCTCAAAATACCTAAAATTGATATACCTGCAAAAAAAAATAAAAATACCATTCTTTAAAGTGCAATATCACCAAAAATAAACATAACATGTATACTTAAAACAACATATTACTTTGGTGTATCAAAAAGACACCTGTTGGCATTTAAAACTCTTAGAAACTCCAAGAACGTCCAGAGGTCGTAGATAGGAGTAGAAGATGTAGATTTCTACATTTTCTAGAGAGATTGGTGAGGGATTTTGAGAGATATTAGAACATAATTGTTGGAACTTTGTGTGGATCAACAAGAANAAACTCCAAGAACGTCCAGAGGTCGTAGATAGGAGTAGAAGATGTAGATTTCTACATTTTCTAGAGAGATTGTGAGGGATTTTGAGAGATATTAGAACATAATTGTTGGAACTTTGTGTGGATCAACAAGAAACTTTATTAGAGGGATTTTAATCTTTCTTTTAGAGGAAAAAACTAAGTATTGTATTCTTCATTATCTTATAATTACTGTAAACACTTTTCTAGTGAAATTTTTTTAATTTAAACAAAGGTCGCTGTTGTGTTTTCTCCATGCTTAATGAGTAGTTTTCCATACGCTTTTTCCTTGTAATGAGATTTAATCATGTGTGTGATTAGGATGGTTCGAAGATTTCTTTTATTCCAAATTTGTGATGTTATTTTCACTGGCTCTTAATTTACTTTGCAAACCGGCCATTTTTTATGTTAAAATCCATTGTGAAACATAATGAACTGGGAGGGCTATGATTTCACCCAACTAATGAGTACCACACCAACCTTACAAGGAGGGCGACTACAATCTAAGGAGAGTGCAAATAGATAGAAAGATAAGTTTTGATGGGCGTATAATTTATGTTTCTAGGGTAACATGCTAGATCCTTTACCAATTTGGTCTAGAGTTGGAACCTGAAGTCCCAGGAAGGTCATATAGAGAGGGCACATCAGGTAATATAGAATGAGAGACTAGAATCTACTCAGCACTATTATATAATAAGAAACTAACTTTAGATTAGCTAATGTTCTTTATACAATCGAGAGATAGTAAAGAATAGGTATGCTCCTATTTGTCACAAAACCTCATTTTTACCTTTAATTGATTCTTACGCTGATTATGATCTCATAGCAAGGGGAAAGGGATTTTAATTGTTTAAGAACTTTCCAAAATTTAACCATTCTTCTTAGATTCAGTTTTTGTTTAATTTAGTTAATTATAATTTTAGCATAAATTAGTGAATTTAGGAAAACCAAACTTTTCAAAAATTCTAAACTAAAACTTTATAGTTGTAGACTAGAACTTATCCGAAGAGATTTCTTACCTTATTTTTTTGTGAGATCAATACCGGGGTCTTTAAAAAAATATTATATTACTCAAAACGATATGTATACTTACGTAATACCCCTAGTTTGTAAACTATTAATAAGAAATTCTAAATTTTATAACATATGGATTTTGCACACTAGCTGCTAAATATAAATTGGGTCAAGTTTTTTGTCATCTTTTGGAAGCTAAATTACTGCGTAATTGCGGGTCAGGTAAGGTTAATAGGATAATGAGTTAAAGCTAGGTTTTTGGGTTAGGTTAGTTTTAGGGTTTAATGAGTGGGCTTTGGGTAGTGTAACGAGTTTGAGTTTGGTGAAGGGCTATGTTTGTTGGTTCAAATTTAGTGAGAAAGTGAGAGTGTGAGTGGGGTTTGGGTAGTATAGTAAGTTAGGGTTGAGTGAGTGATTATTTGTTGTTGTCTGTAGGTTTTGATTTGGTGAGGAAGTGAGGAAGTGAGTGGGTTTTCAGACAGTATGAAAGGATGGGGTTGAGTGAGTCGATTATGTGTTATTGTGTGTAGGTTTTGGTTTGATGAGGAAGTGAGGAAGTAAGTGAGTTTTTGACCATGGATAGTGGAAGAAGGGGAATGGATTAATGTGAGGTGTTTCAATAATGGCTAATTAAAGAGAAGGATGGTTAATCTGAGCGAAAAGGAAAGGAAAATAAAACAAACATGATAGACATAAAAACTCTATAATCTACATCAAGCTTTTTTTTTAAGTGAAAAAGGAATAAGAGGATATACCTTGGCATTGAGATTTCCTTGGATGGAGTGACTTCCTTGCCTTGATTGTATTTTCTTCTTGCTTCCTTTGATGTTTTCAATTTTTGTGTCGGAGGAAGAGGGGAGAGGAGAGGAGATGAAGGAATTAAAAANGACTTCATCTTTTTCAAAACTAAAATTTTTAAATGTCCTTCCGAAGCGGGCAACGAGATTTCAATTTCTATGACCGACAACTTCTTACGGGCAAACCCCACACCAAAAATAGTGCCGACAATACCTTGGCATTGAGATTTCCTTGGATGGAGTGAATTCCTTGCCTTGATTGTATTTTCTTCTTGCTTCCTTTGATGTTTTTGATTTTTGCGTCGGAGGAAGAGGGGAGAGGAGAGGAGATGAAGGAATTAAAAGAGAGAGAGGGAGGGAGAGGAGAATTTCAAGCAAAGGGGGAGAGAATGAGGGATGGATTCATAGTTTAAAGAGGGAGAGAGAGGAATATTTATGGAGTTTTGGGGAAAAAGAGGGAGGGAGTGGTTAAGAAAACATGGGGATCANGAGAGGAATATTTATGGAGTTTTGGGGAAAAAGAGGGAGGGAGTGGTTAAGAAAACATGGGGATCATTTTTTTCAGTAAGGGAGGGCAAATTTAAAAATTTGGATAATTGGGCAGTTATGGTGGTTATGGCAAAAAAATGAAGTGGCACCCATTTTGAAGTAAGTGTAGTAAAAAATCAGTTGGTCTAATCTATTTTAAAAAGGCGTCTAGCTCAAGTTATAATAAATTAAAATGCCAAGATGGTTACAAGGTGGTTATGATGGCTATAACAAAAAAAAAATNTGGATAATTGGGCAGTTATGGTGGTTATGGCAAAAAAATGAAGTGGCACCCATTTTGAAGTAAGTGTAGTAAGGAATCTGTTGGTTTAATCTATTTTAAAAAGGTGTCTAGCTCAAGTTATAGTAAATTAAGAAAAAAAAAATTGATAAAGAAAAATATTTGGAATTTAGTGGTGCAATTGATTGTGGTCAAAATGGCCCTCATCTCAAGATATTTCAAGTCCAAGTGGGCCAAAACCCTAGGAGAGAGAGAATTGATGGATTTTGAGTTGGTTTTTTTTGTGGTTTTAATGGAAAAGTTAATTAATTTTTATTTTAGATCAAGTTTGGTTGAAGTTTGATTTCATTTTGAGAACATTTTGAGTCAATTATTTGCAAATTATTTTTTATTGTCATAATTTTCAGTTTTCTCTCTCCTAATTATCATCAACTCAACGAGCCTCCAAACAGAGTTGGATTGGAGCACAAAGAGGTTTATTTGAAAGATTTNTATAAGAGGTAATTTTATCAAAATACTTTATTATGGAAAATATAAAATCAATTTTTTTAAAAAAATTATTAATGGAAAATTTAAAAATATGTGTCACACATTAATTTTATTATTTGTAATAATTTTAACAACATTATTAATTTGTAATTTCATTACGAAAATTTGACTTTATAAAATTGTCATATTTGAAGATATGTGTTTGCCTTTATTTTCATGGGAAAAAATGCCTATAGTAGATTTTGGATTGTAAAACCACAATTTTCTATTATCATGAGACACTTATTAAAGCTTGTTTTAGATGACATTGGTTTGATCAGAGTTTAAGCAACGTTTAAACATGATTCAAACAAAATTTAAATAAAAATTAAATATGATTTGAAAATGTTTTGCTTATGATGAATACATCAAAATGCATTTCAATAACTTTTATTATATGATTGATGTGATAACGAAGATATAATACATTCTAATATATAAATAATAAAAAATTAACCAAAAGCTATAAAATAATAAATTCAATTCAATAGGCATATCATAGTAGAAAATAATCAAGTAATTATATTGAATTAGAAAGTAATCACACAAGTTATGATGTACAATATTGCTGACTACAAATATTCATTAAAAAAAAATATTTATAATAGATTTCTATATAAATAAATCACAATAATATTATTTATAAATGAATCATATTTGGNAAAATGTTTTGCTTATGATGAATACATCAAAATGCATTTCAATAACTTTTATTATATGATTGATGTGATAACAAAGATATAATACATTCTAATATATAAATAATAAAAAATTAACCAAAAGCTGTAAAATAATAAATTCAATCCAATGGGCATACAATAGTAGAAAATAACTAAATAATTATATTAAATTAGAAAGTAATCACACAAGTTATGATGTACAATATTGCTGACTACAAATATTCAATAAAAAAATAAATATTTATAATAGATTTCTATATAAATAAATTACAATTATATTATTTATAAATGAATCATATTTGAATAGACAAATGAATCTACTTTTAGAACTAACATATAAATGATTTCAATATCATTTTGTATAATCAAGTGTAACACTCAAAACTAATTTCTTTGGTAGTTAGTTAGATTACATATAATAGCACATGTACTCACAGCTTTTGCTAAAAATTCAATAAAATACAGTAGCTAAACTTTATATGAAAATATTTTACATGATTTTTTAAAATTTTACTTAGTTTACAAAACTATTTTATCACATAATCTCATAAATGGTGGCCCTCCTATTTTTTCAAGGAGGTTTTAGAGAATAAAATTGATGCATTTTGTTAAATAATGCCAATATCTTAAGCAACACATGTTGAATTTACTCATTATTAAAACCAAGGTCCAAATTTTGGTGCAAAAGATGCTAGATTCATACAATATTATGGATTTCACACATTGTATATTTCATATCCAATATGTTTTATTTTATTTATTAGAAAAAAATATGAATTTTTCATTTATCTAAAACTTAAAGAAATTATCCTCAACTCTAAAGTATATTAGGGCTTTTTCATTCCACTTGAACAAGCCATTCCTCTTTATAGTGTTGTACAAAAAGAGTCGTAATCTAAATTAATGATCAAAGAATTCATCTAGTAACTATGCTCGATCTATAAGTCCTTAGGTAGTGTCATATTCACTTGCTTATTTTGTAACATAATTAGTTAATATATTTTAAAATTTTAAATAAAATGGAGATAAAAAATTAGTGTTACAATAAAAAGTAATGGAATTTAGATTTATTTAAATAACTAAGTAAGGGATTTATCACATTACTATCTAATAAGGACGTGAGAGCATTCAATCATTGAAACCACATTATACTTCCACTATCCACTCATATCTGCTCTCTTTGTAGTTATTAACCAAACTTGACATCCAAAACTTAAAAGAAGACAATTTCTTGTCACTAATCAAACAGAGGGGATCAATGGAACATATATTAATGAGATTGCACTTCTTTCTTGAAAGATTAATGATAATTGTAGTTAATACTTTATATTCTTATGCTTTCTTTTTCTAACCATAATAAATTTGTATAATGGGAAGTGATGGCTTGACATTTATTATCTCTTAAATCTCCATTTATGTATATATGATGATGAAAAATTTATCCCTTATGTCTTTCTTCTTTTCTTTAAACTCTTAACCCATATCCTTCTCTTTTTAGACCTCATTCTCAACTGAATTGAGTGAATAGCTGAGCTAATATTAGTTACCTCCTTGCTTTCCATAATCATATCCTCCTCCTCTTTATGTATACTACTTGTTTGCTTTAACCTTTGAATAAGATTAATTAAAGCATCCAATTTCTAGTCTAATTTTATTTAATTGTTCTCTAATCTAAACTAACCACTCCACAACTCTTATAAAATATCCAAAAGTTATTTTATCTCTTCATATAAGGGCGTGAACTAGCTTATAGTTGATTGTGTTTTCATTGGCTATACCACTTTTATCTTATGAAAAGGGTGTGAATTTTCTTCTTTCTAACTCTAGCTAGTTAGAGTCAACGGAGTAGAAGAATTTACAATATACATATTGAAGTCCTCTTTAATATCTCAATGCACAAACACATGATGAAAAATTTCCTATTAAGAATATGTCAAAATTTAATGATCCACCATAAAAATAAAAAAACTTTGCTTAATTTGAAAGTATGACACATACTTTACATCTTTATCCATCAATAATAGTAAAAATTCTTTGTCCATTAGCCCTCATTACTCTTTTAGCTTAACATATTTGATGCTTTGATTTCAAGGAACTTTATAATTTTTTTTTCTAATTTGGGATGATTTCAAAAGTCCAGTACTGCAATTCCATGGCATAGCTAGTCATTAATATATTGAGTCGAATCATCCTTTTTAGGGTTGAGATCTCATAATGCATCATATAACTCTTTAACCCTCTCAATATCATCACCTACGTTATCTTATTCTAAAAGTGCCCAAAAAAGTTTTCTCATCTTCAATTAATTCAAGTATATCAACAAAAATTCTACTAATTTTTTCATGGTTAATATAGCCCTTCTAACATCATTCCACTAATTGTAATCCTCTCCAGGTTCAATTTTTTTTCTCTTCCTAAGTAATAATCTAAGAACTTACTCTTCCTACTCCTTTTGAATTCCTCCTTAGATTGTCATTTTCTAGATTCAAGGCATANTGGTGCAAAAGATGCTAGATTCATACAATATTATGGATTTCACACATTGTATATTTCATATCCAATATGTTTATTTTATTTATTAGAAAAAAATATGATTTTTTCATTTATCTAAAACTTAAAGAAATTATCCTCCACTCTAAAGTATATTAGGGCTTTTTCATCCCACTTGAACAAGCCCTTCCTCTTTATCATGTTGTATGAAAAGAGTCCTAATCTAATATAATGATAAAAAAATTTAATCTAGTAACTATGCTCGATCTATAAGTCTTTAGGTAGTGTCATATTCACTTGCTTATTTTGTAACATAATTATTTAATATATTTTAAAATTTTAAATAAAATGGAGATAAAAAATTAGTGTTATAATAAAAATTAATATAATTTAGATTTATTTAAATTAACTAAGTAAGGGATTTATCACATTACTATCTAATAAGGACGTGAGAGCATTCAATCATTATCTGCTTCTCTTTGTAGTTATTAACCAAACTTGACATCCAAAACTTAAAAGAAGACAATTTCTTGTCACTAATCAAACAGAGGGGATCAATGGAACATATATTAATGAGATTGCACTTCTTTCTTGAAAGATTAATGATAATTGTAGTTAATACTTTATATTCTTATGCTTTCTTTTTCTAACCATAATAAATTTGTATAATGGGAAGTGATGGCTTGACATTTCTTATCTCTTAAATCTCCATATATGTATATATGATGATGAAAAATTTATCTCTTATGTCTTTCTTCTTTTCTTTAAACTCTTAACCCATTTCCTTCTCTTTTTAGACCTCATTCTCAACTGAATTGAGTGAATAACTGAGCTAATATTAGTTACCTCCTTGCTTTCCATAATCATATCCTCCTCCTCTTTATGTATACTACTTGTTTGCTTTAACCTTTGAATAAGATTAATTAAAGCATCCAATTTCTAGTCTAATTTTATTTAATTGTTCTCTAATCTAAACTAACCACTCCGCAACTCTTATAAAATATCCAAAAGTTATTTTAGCTTTTCATATAAGGGCATGAACAAGCTTATAGTTGATTGTGTTTGCATTGGCTATACCACTTTTATCTTAAGAAAAGGGTGCGAATTTTCTTCTTTCTAACTCTAGCTAGTTAGTGTCGACAGAGGAGAAGAATTTACAATATACATATTGAAGTCCTCTTTAATATCTCAATGCACAAACACATGATGAAATTTTTTTAATTAAGAATATGTCAAAATTTAATGATCCACCATAAAAATAAAAACACTTTGCTTAATTTGAAAGTATGACACATACTTTACATCTTTATCCATCAATAATAGTAAAAAATCTTTGTCCATTAGCCCTCATTACTCTTTTAGCTTAACACATTTGATGCTTTGATTTCAAGGAACTTTATAATTTTTTTTTTCTAATTTGGGATGATTTCAAAAGTCCAGTACTGCAATTCCATGGTATAGCTAGTCATTAATATATTGAGTCGAATCATCCTTTTTAGGGTTGAGATCTCATAATGCATCATATAGCTCTTTAACCTCTCAATATCCTCACCTACGTTATCTTATTCTAAAAGTTCCCAAAAAAGTTTTCTCAACTTCAATTAATTCAAGTATATCAACAACAATTCTACTAATTTTTTCATGGTTAATATAGCCCTTCTAACATCATTCCACTAATTGTAATCCTCTCCAGGTTCAATTTTTTTTCTCTACCTAAGTAATAATCTAAGAGCTTACTCTTCCTACTCCTTTTGAATTTCTCCTTAAATTGTCATTTTCTAGATTCAAGGCATGGAATGAGTATAAATTCACTTATCAAAATACAATATCTTTTCCTCTAATGTTGAATGCAATGAAATAGCTCTCACTCTCATTTTTCACCAACCATTCTACCCTTGACAAATATTGTTCATCACTCTTTAAAAAATCACTAAAATAGGATGCCTTATCATTGATAATAAGTTTATTAAACTCAAATTTCCTAACTACTTTCTTATCACATCCTTGGTTCTAAATGCGACATGAAAAGTACAATGCATATTTATATGTAAGATTAGAGCATATTTACATATACAAAAAAAAATCAAATGAGTCAATTAAAAAAAAAAATATTATGAGGGAAAGACAATACAAATTGAACCTTATTCAAACTATATCAAAATAATAATTAAATAATATTTGTAACTTATTTCAACCATAATCAATTCCTATAAAATCATGTTTGAACTACATTTGCATAATATTCAAATTCTGATTGAATAATATTTAAACTTGTTTGCTTTAACCTTTGAATAACATAAAATCTTATTCAAACTTTCTTCAAATATTCTTCAAACTTATGCAAATCCCATTTAAATCATATTTGAATATTGATTAAACCTTAATCAAACCTTTTTGAATCTTATTTTAATCTTATTTGTAAGTACAAAC
>JXCR01144943.1:44120-96511 GCA_002079205.1 Phalaenopsis hybrid cultivar | reverse complement strand
TTTTTCTTTCATCAAGTACTACATTAAGAAACTGCGTACCATTTGCTGAATCCTGTGGCCCTTTCCTTGTGCTGTTAACTTAAAATGCTTGATGCATGGCTATGCTGTTATAAAACGTTATGCAAGCTTTCCTTGAGTTTTTTAATGGCACATATTGAGATGAGAAAATTTGATATTCCATTTAGATGTTGAATCATTTAAATGCAAAATGCCCTCTTATACACTCACTCATATAGTGTGTGTGCATGTGTTTGTGGGTACTCGTATTGCCTGAATACAAGCTATTCTAAAATCATCATAGGTTGCATTAGGACAAAATCTAAGGCTAACACGTAATTTGCTCACATATAAATATTCTTATTACATATTCAAGGTTATTCTAATACACATTTAGTGATGTTGAACAATAGCTTAAAAATTTTTGAATTAGCATGGCAAATTTGAATAAATGTGCTTGAAAATTATGACAAGTTCAGCCACATGAAGATCAATGGTCACCTTTCTACATCAAAACCACCTTGTGCATCTTTAAAAATCCCTGATGACTCTTTTTTTTGGAAGATTCTTAAAAGTCAATAAAATTGTTGGAAAATGCACGTAATACATTCCTTTGAGATGGTTTGGACAAAGTAGAAAGAATTACTTGATGATAATTCTAAGGCAAGTTAACCATGCATATGCAAATTTGTATCGATTCTCCCAGTTATCATGCATCTGCAATGTCGGCTCATGAAATTGTCCATGCAAAATTGTATAAAATAAATTTAATATTATAGTTTGCTCCATATCTGATAGAATCCCCTTCCTTTGCTTTGTACTGCTTATGAATCCTCGTGCAATCATAGAATTGAAATAGAAATGAATGAAATGATTTTGGAATGGCTTTGTTTGTGAAATGTCTTATGGAAAGCTTGGTGGATCTTTATAAAGAATAAAAAGTCTTATTAAAGCTATATTCAAGCTTCCACACTTGAACACCATATTGTTACTCTTTTCCTTGCTACTTTGCTCCCTCTTCACTGACTACACGGATCACATTTCTCAAAGATGCACGAGTACAAAAATGCATAGGTACTGTTAGGTATGACTCATATACCAGTAATTTGNTGGATCTTTATAAAGAATAAAAAGTCTTATTAAAGCTATATTCAAGCTTCCACACTTGAACACCATATTGTTTCTCTTTTCCTTGCTACTTTGCTCCCTCTTGACTCCACGGATCACATTTCACAAAGATGCACGAGTACAAAAATGCATAGGTACTGTTAGTTATGACTCATATACCAGGAATTTGGAATATCTTGGATTTGGAGAGGTGTGTCTCTTGGTGTGAAGGGGTGCCTCTTGGATTAGTCGGTTGGGGGAAGCGAGAGCGTGTTTGTAAATTTATTTGTGAGTTTTATCTATAAATAGATATATAACCCTATGAGTATGTAACTCCTTTGAAATAGTGAATTCACCGTTTTGCTCCTGAGGATGTAGGCATCTTTGCCAAACCTCGTTAAATCTCTGTGTTCTTCTGGTTTTGCGACTCTTGCGTTGTTTCACTCTAAATTTCATAACAATTGGTATCAGAGCCAGATTAGTCGCAGGAGTTGCGGCAGACGCAGTTGCGAATTTTTCACTCGAAGCACCTTTCCTGTTTGCACAAAAATTTGGCCGAAATACTGCGAACACTAGCCGAACTCCACCTGTCACAATTTCTCCTACGACAAACCTGCGAAGAATCCACGAAATTCGCGAACTCCACCTGTCACAATTTCTCCTGCGACAAACCTGCAAAGAATCCACGAAATTCGCGAACTCCACCTGTCACAATTTCTCCTGTGACAAACTTGCGAATTCCATTGGCTGAGCACCACTTGTTACAACTACACCTGCTGTAACTCCTACGACAAACTTGCGAACTCCTCTGGCTTAACACAACCTGTCGCAACTCCTGCTATAAACTGTGAATTACCTTAAGAAGTCTAGAGTGGGAAAAATATAAAATTTTCTCACCTTAATACTTTTGATTGCCTTTCTTATATTTTCATTAATCTTGATGCTCGTAATAAGCTTGAGGCTAAGTCAAGGAAGTGTTATTTCATTGACTATAGAGATGAGACATTTGGATATCGTTTCTGGGATGATCAAGGTCGGAAGATCATAAGGAGAAGAAATGTGATTTTCAATGAGGATGTTATGTATAAGGACAAGTCCAGTACAGTTTCTGAAACAACACTGAATGAATCTAAGTTGGTAAGATTTGATGATTTACCAAAGGTCTAGTGCATGACAGAGATGTTGGTGATGAGGAGAGTGAATCCAGGGCATCCACTCCTATTTTTCCACAGTCAGTTTCAGAAACGTCTACCCCTAAAGTTGCAGTTCGCAGGTCAGAAAGGGCTAGACGTTCTCTACAACGTTATTCTCCAACTTTGAACTACATTCTGCTGGCAGTTCATAGTTCTGTTGATAACTGGACACTAGATTCAAGGGCTTTATTCCATACAACTTTCCATCACGAATTGATGTGGAATTATAGTGCATGTGACTTTGAGAAAATATATTTGGCAGATGGAGAAGCTCTGAACGTGGTAGGAATGAGAGATGTTGACATTGCACTTTCAAAAAAGAACAAATGGACTCTGCAAAAGGTCAGATTCAACTGAAGAAGAGCCTCATTTCTGTTGGACAGCTTGATGAGTGTGGACATTCAATAATATTCTTAGATAGAACCTGGAAAGTTACTAAAGGAGCACGATGGTAGTAAGAGGTACAAGACTAGACATGTTGTAAAGGGTTTTTCAACAGAAGCACGATATTGATTATACTGAGATTTTCTCTCCTGTGGTGAAACTTACAACCATCAGAATGGTACTGTCTATGGTGACTACTGAAGATCTCTTCCTTGAGCAGTTAGATGTGAAGTCAGCTCTGATACCAATTGTTATGAAATTTAGGCCGAAATAACGCAAAAATCGACACAAAATCAGAAGAAAAACAGTGATTCAACGAAGTTCGACAAAGATGCCTACATTCTCAGCAGCAGAGCGGCGAATTCACTAAGCTAGAAGAGTTCGCAAGTTTGTCACAGGAGTTGTGGCAGGTGCAGTTGTGTTGGGTTGTGCCAAGACAGAGGAGTTCGCAAGTTTGTCGCAGGAGTTGCGGCAGGTGCAGTTGCGACAGGTTGTGCTAAGCCAGAGGAGTTCACAAGCTTGTCGCAGTTGCAGCAGGTGCAGTTGCGATAGGTTGTGCTAAGCCAGAGGAGTTCGCAAGTTTGTCGCGGGAGGAGTTGCGGCAGGTGCAGTTGCGACAGGTGGTGCTCGACCATCGGAGTTCGCAAGTTTGTCATAGGAGAAATTGTGATAGGTGGAGTTCGCGAATTTCGTGGATTGTTCGCAGGTTTGTCGCAAGAGAAATTGTGACAGGTGGAGTTCGGCTGATGTTCGCAGTATTTCGACTGAATTTTTGTGCGAACAGGAAATGTGTTTCGTGTGAAAAATTTGATTCACGAATAACAGGAAACTGCGGAAATTTGCTGCAATTGACAGAGGAAATTTCAGATTTCTTTGAATTTATTTGTGGTGTGTTTTGTTTCAATACAAGACAGAAAAATTTCACTGCAGAATTAATTTCAAATGACAATGTCTGGTGCAAAATTTGACATAATGAAGTTCGATGGAACCGGGTACTTCGGATTGTTGACACAACAAGGAATTTTGAAGACATTACGAGCTATGAAATCTGATGGTAATATCTTTAAACTGTTGAGGAGTACAGTTGTAGGTGAAGTTCAATTTGTCGGATCATATGATGAAAATACAGAAGGAAAGTTGTCCAAGCCAAGTATTTTCAACTAGTTCTTGCGTTACTTGAACTTGTTGAATATTTGCAGTTGCTAGTTGGCATGGTTGCCCAACCCACTTTGGTGTAAGAAACTCCATGATGTTTTTCTCCCAAGGGGCTGAATATTCGCAAGATGAAAATTTTCTTCTAAGGGGTTGAATATTCGCCAATGTGAAGAATTGTTAGTTATGGCTCATATACCAGGAATTTGGAGTCTCTTGGATTTGGAGAGGTGTGTCTCCTGGAATGAAGATTTGTGTCTCTTGGTGTGAAGATGTGTGACTCTTGGATTAGTGAGTTGGGGGGAGCGAGGGCGTGTTTGTAAATTTATCTGCGGGTCTTATCTATAAATAAATGTGTAATCCTATAGGTATATAACTTCTCTGAAATAGTGAATTCACCGCTCTGCTCCTGAAGATGTAGGCATGTTTGCCGAACCTAGTTAAATCTATGTGTTCTTCTTCTGGTTTTGTGTCGATTCTTGCGTTGCTTCACCCTAAATTTCATAACAGGTACAAATATGGATATGAAGATATTTACACCAATGAAAACTCCTTTCCAGGCCCACATGCATACTTTTGAATCATTTTTTTTTATTTTGAATAAACATGGTACGGCTAATTTATATTGAGAAAACTGACCGAGAATTTGGCCTAATCTTCCGGAGTTGAGCAATTGGGATGATCTTCGAGTATGTGAAGCTATATCATATATTATGATGAAGTTGTATGTTGCAGTTGTTTGCTTCACAGTTATTTCGCATATGTTTTTCATCCTTTTCAGTAAAATGTCACGCACTTTCTGCTTTTGAGGTTTGAATTACNCTGATGTGAAATTATATTGTATGTGACTTTGAGAAAGTATATCTGGCAGATGGAGAAGCTCTGAACGTGGTAGGACTGAGAGATATTGACATTGCACTTTCAAAAAAGAACAAATGGACTCTGCAAAAGGCCAGACACATTCCTGAACTGAAGAAGAACCTCATTTCTGTTGGACAGCTTGATGATTGTGGACATTCAATAGTGTACTCAGATAGAACCTGGAATGTTACTAATGGAGCACAATAGTAGTAAGAGGTACAAAACTAGACATGTTGTAAAGGGTTTTCAGCAGAAGCACAGTATTGATTATACTGAGATTTTCTCTCATGTGGTGAAACTTACAACCATCAGAATGGTACTGTCTATGGTGACCACTGAGGATCTCTTCCTTGAGCAGTTAGATGTGAAGTCAGCTCTGATACCAATTGTTATGAAATTTAGGCCGAAATAATGCAAGAATCGACACAAAACCAGAAGAAAAAAAGTGATTTAACGAGGTTCGACAAAGATGCCTACATTCTCAGCAGCAGAGCGACAAATTCACTAAGCTAGAAGAGTTCGCAAGTTTGTCACAGGAGTTGTGGCAGGTGCAGTTGTGTTGGGTTGTGCCAAGCTAGAGGAGTTCGCAAGTTTATCGCAAGAGTTGCGACAGGTTGTGCTAAGCCAGAGGAGTTCGCAAGCTTGCCGCAGTTGCAGCAGGTGCAGTTGCGACAGGTTGTGCTAAGCCAGAGGAGTTCGCAAGTTTGTCGTAGGAGGAGTTGTGGCAGGTGCAGTTGCGACAGGTGGTGCTCGGCCAGTGGAGTTCGCAAGTTTGTCATAGGAGAAATTGTGATTTTTGGAGTTCGCGNTGGCAGGTGCAGTTGCGACAGGTGGTGCTCGGCCAGTGGAGTTCGCAAGTTTGTCATAGGAGAAATTGTGATAGGTGGAGTTCGCAAATTTCGTGGATTGTTCGCAGGTTTGTCGCAAGAGAAATTGTGACAGGTGAAGTTCGGTTGGTGTTCGCAGTATTTCGATTGAATTTCTATGCGAACAGGAAATGTGTTTCGTGTGAAAAATTTGATTCACGAATCACAGGAAACTGCGGAAATTTGCTGCAATTGACAGCGGAAATTTCAGGTTACTTTGAATTTATTTGTGGTGTGTTTTATTTCAATACAAGACAGAAAGTTTTCACTGCAGAATTAATTTCAAATGACAATGTCTGGTGCAAAATTCGACATAATGAAATTCTATGGAACCGGGTACTTCGGATTGTTGGCACAATAAAAAATTTTGAAGACATTACGAGCTATGAAATCTGATGGTAATATCTATAAACTGTTGATGAGTACATTTGTAGGTGAAGTTCAATTTGTCAGATCATATGATGAAAATGCAGCNGACAGAAAGTTTTCACTGCAGAATTAATTTCAAATGACAATGTCTGGTGCAAAATTCGACATAATGAAATTCGATGGAACCGGGTACTTCGGATTGTTGGCACAACAAAAAATTTTGAAGACATTACGAGCTATGAAATCTGATGGTAATATCTATAAACTGTTGATGGGTACAGTTGTAGGTGAAGTTCAATTTGTCGGATCATATGATGAAAATGCAGCAGGAAAGTTGTCCAAGCTAAGTATTTTCAACTAGTTCTTGCGTTACTTGAACTTGTTGAATATTTGCAGTTGCTAGTTGACATGGTTGCCTAACCCACTTTGGTGTAAGAAACTCCATGATATTTTTCTCCCAAGGGGCTGAATATTCTCAAGATAGAGATTTTCTTCTAAGGGGTTGGATATTCACCAATTTGGAGAATTGTTAGTTATGGCTCATATACCAGGAATTTGGAGTCTCTTGGATTTGGAGAGGTTTGTCTCCTGGATAGAAGATTTGTGTCTCTTGGTGCGAAGAGATGTGTCTCTTAGATTAGTGGGTTGGGGGGAGGGAGAGCGTGTTTGTAAATTTATCTGTGGGTCTTATCTATAAATAAATGTGTAATCCTATAGATATGTAACTTCTCTGAAATAGTGAATTCACCGTTCTGCTCTTGAGGATGTAGACATGTTTGCCGAACCTAGTTAAATCTACGTGTTCTTCTTCTGGTTTTGTGTCGATTCTTGCGTTGCTTCGCCCTAAATTTCATAATAGGTACAAATATGGATATGAAGATATTTACACCAATGAAAACTCCTTTGCAGGCCCACATGCATACTTTTGAATCTTTTTTTTTAATTTTGAATAAACATGGTACGGCTAATTTATATTGAGAAAACTGACCGAGAATTTGGCCTAATCTTCCGGAGTTGAGCAATTGGGATGATCTTCGAGTATGTGAAGCTATATCATATATTTTGATGAAGTTGTATGTTGCAGTTGTTTGCTTCACAGTTATTTCGCATATGCTTTTCATCCTTTTCAGTAAAATGTCACGTACTTTTTTGCTTTTGAGGTTTGAATTATAAGAGTGGTGAATTCTATTAGGATTTAAACTTTGGATGCATATTTCCTAATGTGTTGTTTTTTCAAAGTATTTACGCCTGAGAAAACTTGCAGATGTGGCACATCTATTAACTTCAGGGCAATTTTCAATCATTTGATGAGGAAAGTCAAGCATTTGCCCATAATATAAAACAGTTTTTGTAGGAGTCTCGATGTTATTTTTATACTTCTGAAAATAAAAGCACCAAAAAGAAGTATTTGATAAGCGAGTGTGTACAAATAAGTTGCCGGTTCTCTTCTTTAAAAAAATTTAGGTGGTCAGTCTATTCATTTTCATTAAAAGCCTGACCCGAGCTATTTCTTTTTAGGGCCATTTCCATACACACAACCCAATTCCTATGTATTTACAATTTTACATATCTAACACCCAAACTTTGTTTTTTAAATTTATACCAGCAAAATCTTTCATTTCACATCAAAGTACTACTCTTATAACTTTTAAAAAGTGAAATACACCATCGTAGGTGTCAATCAAACTATTGTCTGGTCTTATTTTCTGTGATTGTTTTTTCTCTACAGGTTTGCACGCGCTGGTTCAGTTGTTCTGGCCATTCATGATGCAAGTGACATATTTTTGGAGATTGGAAAGATGTCAAAATACGGTGGCTACGAACAACTTGCAGGCTTCTCATTTTTTCTCTTTGCTTCTTCATGGATTATTCTTCGTCTGATATATTATCCTTTCTGGATCCTTAGAAGCACAAGGTGAATACAAGCAACCAGACAGATTTTAAATTTCTTTCCCTTCCGTTCATTTTTTTAGTGCATTCGTATTGACAAACAAGTCATTACTAATCTCAATCCATCAGTGATTTTGAGCGTAAATAAAAATTTGAGGTTGAAGGTTGATTTTAGGTTGATAACGCTCACAAAACATAAGCTACATTTAATGAAATGAAACTTTTCATATGTAAACAATGAACTTTCTAAGCTTGTTTTGGCCTGTCAACCAGAGTTGTTCATGAAAGCTATAAAACTTAAATAATGAATAAAACTGATTGTATTTGATAAGATTCTCGTTTTGCAGTGTCTGATTGGTTTGATTTGTTCTTAACCTGGATTTGAGGAAATGAGAAGGAACAAAATTGAGTTGAAATTGTTTCAATCAGCTACATTAGATGGATAATACCTACCTGACCCTTATGATACTGGACTAGATATACTAGATTAGTCCTATCAATGCAGATAACCTGAAAGGTGCTGTATACTTTGACAGATGTTCGCAGCCAAAATTCAAACAATTATTTATAAAGAATACAAAATTACACAAATAGTTCAATGTGGGAAAAGTTTAACACCTAAGTAAGAAATTCCCTAAATGATGCATTTTTTACAGAAATAACCAACAAGCTACCTACATAACTTTAAAATGTGGTAGCATGATATGTTGTGCATCTATCAAAAGTGAAAACTCCGGTTGGATCTAACAACTGATCCGCAAGAGGGCTGAAGGTCTTACCGAAAGATCAGGGAGATTGCAGCTAATGGAAAATAAGGCATACTTGAAACACGGCATCATAAGATCAATGAAGCTGAGCACCGGCATTAAAAGTGATCTTCTTTATGAAATGCTTTCCTAAAGTATTTAGACATATGGGTGTAATCATCAAAAGCCTCCAAATCTTCATTAAGCAAGCTTGCCGTCTACAAGGATGGGAGGCAAACATAACTTTTATTCCAAAACTGTAGATTAGGATTTTGATACTTACATAACGTAGGAAGTAGGAACTTCTAGGGCTTTGATTCTTGAGAGAACTACCATGATTCTCTCCTTAAAATCTGAAATTGAAATGGGGCTAAACTAAATCCTGTCGTCACATCAGCCCTTACACTTTCTTTTTTCCTAGACAACTTGAAATGCCCTAAAATGCATAGAAATGTATGGTCATAATGCTTAACCTGCCAATTTCCACAAAAGATATCAATAATGATTACTACCTTGGTACAAGGCCAATCGTCTAAAGAAAAATGGCACCTTGCGTCACCATTGCTCTTATAATTGGTTCTTTCAAAAAATCATACTGTAAAACTGTTGCAAATGAACTAGACCAAAACGAAAGATTGCTCTATGATATCCGTTATCTAAATTAAATCTTGAAGCCAATCAAATGGGCTTGTGTCGGCCAGTTTCATCTTTGACCTGGTTTGTTTGATTTTGCAATTTAATAATTTAGTTAATTTCATTTTAATTCCAGATAGTCGATGGAAATAAACTGAACACTTGAAGCAAGCTTGTTGATGATATCGGAGGTAACCCAAATCACAATTGAAAAAATAAATAATATTACTAAAGTAAATAGGAGGTTATAACCAGCACACTTGAAAGGAAAATACAACAAAAGTACAAATAAACATAACTAAAGTGTATCCTAAGAGTGGTGGTGGTGGTCGGCTAGGTTTGGAAGGTTTCGCCGGGTTGGAAAAGACGGTTGGCAAGCAAAAAACAGCAAGGCAACTGTTTCCCCGGTGCGTACAAAAAACAAATAGTATGGCGGCGGCGAAGGTTGGAGTTGCAGCAAGCTGGAATGAGGGAAACTACTGGTCGGGCGGCTGGAACGGCCGGGAACAGCTGTTTGGTTAGCAACAACGAGCAGGAATGACGGCGGTAGCGGCAGAGAATGCATGGAACTATGGGACAGGAAAGGGAGGGCTGTCTCGAGCTGCGTTAGCATGCGTGGGGGGTGGTTTTGTGGGTGATGGTTGGACAGAGTTGGAATGAGTGATAGCGAGGGGGTAGGAGAGGATGGGAATAGGTGGAGGAGTTGGTGGCTGGCAACTGGAGTTGTAGGAACACTGCATGAGTGTTATCCGGTGGTTCTGGTAGCAAGGAAAGACAGTAGTTACATCGAGGAAGGGTAGCGAAGGATGGGAAAATTAAGGATAAATACTTTTTCGGGAACGAGCAACAATTAGAGCACCGCTCAATCCTTGGAAGATCACCATCTCGAACGAGCTACAATTGGAGCAAAATCTGCTTTTGGATGCAACCCTAGAAAGGAAAAATTGGGACGCTGACGGCTATCTAGAATAGAAACATGACAAAATTTCAAAAACTAAATACGGGAATCAAATATATAATCCCTAGATAATTAGGATGGGCTCACGGCTGAACGGAGGTGTGCCCAATCCAAAGGAGGGAGCCGGTCGTCTCTCTTTCTTGCTTGGACTGGTTAGCCTAGGTGTTGTAATCACGAGGACCCCGCGCACATGCGACTCGTGCCCGAAGCGGGTGAAGCTCTCGTGTCTCGAGTCAATCGCTTCCGGGTCAGTTGAGCTGAAATTTTCTTGCCTAAGAATTTGAACTTTTATAATTTTTTTTTTTTAATTGAGAGAAAACTCATACAGATTTAAGCAAATTTAAAATATAGATATTATAAATTGATAATTGATAATTATGCCATATGATCTAAACTATTTTCTGCTCAATTACTCTCAATTTATGGGAATAAAAGTAATGCAGCTAATAGTACGCTGATTAATAAGAAAGAAATATATGAGGATACAGGTTAACACAACTTATCTACATATCTAATAACTAAACTTTCATATTTACATGCACGACACTTGAAGCTTTAATTTCACGTCAACAATGCCACAATTACCAACTCCTTAAAAGTAAAATGCACATTTTTATGCACAAGTACATGAAAGTGGAGTGTTACAAGTGTAAATACCAAACTTTAGTTAGAAATGTAAATACATAAGAATTGTGGTATGTATGCGAATTTCCAAAAAATGAAAAAGAAACTCTAGTTTCATGATGATTGGAGTAGCATGGATTCCATTTATAAAGTTGATCGTTATCATATCAAATATTCAAAATAACCTTGGTAGTCTCAACATGGAATTTTATAACTCCGATATTCTCCATGGAGGCAGTGTAGACGAAATTGTTAACTATTGATATGTAAATTTTGGTGATGAGCATTTTTGTTTGTAGATGGTTCGTTGGTATGAGTTCACATATGACTAACATGATCTAGAAAGAAAACAAAATGACGCTGATGGGGCTGCAGATGTTGGCCAATTCATGTGCAAATAACAAGATCAGGCTCGACAATTGTTACCAAAACTGTAGGGTATGCAGAACTTACTAAAATATTTAGCGTAGAGAACTGGATCGGAAGGCATTTTAGATTATTACTTGAGATAGTACAATCATCTGAATGGCATTATTTTCTTGATCTAAGCATTCCTTGGCATACTAGTGTTATATATCTATATCAGTATATATATATATATTCCTGAAATAATGGATGTCACATTAGTTATCCAAAGATTATATGAATAGCCTTGTATTTTTATTTGCTATGATGCCCAACCCAAAACCTTAAAAAAAAGTAAAATAACGAGTTGACAACTATCATTATTATGTTAACAAAGATTTAGCATTTTAATCATGATTAGAATAATGCTAATATAGACTGATATTTTTTTATGGCTATGGCTTGGGCAACAATAGTATTTCCTTCTTCTAATTCTGTATCTCTCTTGCCTTTGCGCCTTGCTCTGCAGTTATGAAGTTGTATTAACGCNATATGATGACTACCTTGGTACAAGGCCAATCGACTAAAGAAAAATGGCACCTTGCGTCACCATTGCTCTTATCATTGGTTCTTTCAAAAAATCATACTGTAAAACTGTTGCAAATGAACTAGACCAAAACGAAAGATTGCTCTATGATATCCGTTATCTAAATTAAATCTTGAAGCCAATCAAATGGGCTTGTGTCGGCCAGTTTCATCTTTGACCTGGTTTGTTTGATTTTGCAATTTAATAATTTAGTTAATTTCATTTTAATTCCAGATAGTCGATGGAAATAAACTGAACACTTGAAGCAAGCTTGTTGATGATATCGGAGGTAACCCAAATCACAATTGAAAAAATAAATAATATTACTAAAGTAAATAGGAGGTTATAACCAGCACACTTGAAAGGAAAATACAACAAAAGTACAAATAAACATAACTAAAGTGTATCCTAAGAGTGGTGGTGGTGGTCGGCTAGGTTTGGAAGGTTTTGCCGGGTTGGAAAAGACGGTTGGCAAGCAAAAAACAGCAAGGCAGCTGTTTCCCCGGTGCCGTACAAAAAACAAATAGTAGGGCGGCGGCGAAGGTTGGAGTTGCAGCAAGCTGGAATGAGGGAAACTACTGGTCAGGCGGCTGGAACGGCTGGGAACAGCTGTTTGGTGTGGCAACAACGAGCAGGAATGACGGCGGTAGCGGCAGAGAATGCATGAAACTATGGGACAGGAAAGGGAGGGCCGTCTCGAGCTGCATTAGCATGCGTGGGGGGTGGTTTTGTGGGTAATGGTTGGACAGAGTTGGAATGAGTGATAGCGAGGGGGTAGGAGAGGATGGGAATAGGTGGAGGAGTTGGTGGCTGGCAACTGGAGTTGTAGGAACACTGCATGAGTGTTATCCGGTGGTTCTGGTAGCAAGGAAAGACAGTAGTTACATCGAGGAAGGGTAGCGAAGGATGGGAAAATTAAGGATAAATACTTTTTCNGACTAACATGATCTAGAAAGAAGACAAAATGACGCTGATGTGGCTGCAGATGTTGGCCAATTCATGTGCAAATAACAAGATCAGGCTCGACAATTGTTACCAAAACTGTAGGGTATGCAGAACTTACTAAAATATTTAGCGTAGAGAACTGGATCGGAAGGCATTTTAGATTATTACTTGAGATAGTACAATCATCTGAATGGCATTATTTTCTTGATCTAAGCATTCCTTGGCATACTAGTGTTATATATCTATATCAGTATATATATATATATTCCTGAAATAATGGATGTCACATTAGTTATCCAAAGATTATATGAATAGCCTTGTATTTTTATTTGCTATGATGCCCAACCCAAAACCTTAAAAAAAAGTAAAATAACGAGTTGACAACTATCATTATTATGTTAACAAAGATTTAGCATTTTAATCATGATTAGAATAATGCTAGTATAGACTGATATTTTTTTATGGTTATGGCTTGGGCAACAATAGTATCTCCTTCTTCTAATTCTATATATCTCTTGCCTTTGTGCCGTGCTCNTTCATGTAAATGCCTCTTTTTTATGGAAGATATTGTACATGATATATGATTTACATCACTTTATGTCAATGAATGTGTTTTATTTAATATTTGGTGACAACTAATTTATTTTTTTTATTTTCTTACCCCGATATTCCTATGATGCATGTGGGATTTGAATTCATGGTTTTGGTTGTAATTTGTAAGGTTCGTATCGTATTAATTTACACTTATATATATGAGAGTTAGTTGCAGGATATACATCTATTTGATTAAGACATTTTTAGTTTCTTGTGGAAGTGCGCGCCAGAGATATACTCTCTATGGTCAATATTATCTTTATATGTTGTCCTTCATATTTGCCTAATTTTTCTGTGCTGACTCCTGACGTAGCTCTACGTGCCGCGGAGGTTATTCCTAAATTTTTTTTATATTATTTTTGGGTTATTTTCAATAATCTTGAAATAACTCAGAAATAACTCGCGGTCTTTATTTTTGGGTTATTTCTGGGTTATTTTGAGATTAATGAAAATAACCCAGAAATAACCTGAAAATAACTCAAGAATAATTTTCGCGGCATGTAGAACTACGTCAGAAGTTCGGATNTGGGATTTGAATTCATGGTTTTGGATATACATCTATTTGATTAAGACATTTTTAGTTTCTTGTGGAAATGCGTGCCAGAGATATACTCTCTATGGTCAATATTATCTTTATATGTTGTCCTTCATATTTGCCTAATTTTTCTGTGCTAGACTCCTGACGTAGCTCTACGTGCCGCGTATGTTATTTCTGAATTATTTTTATATTATTTTTGGGTTATTTTCAATAATCATGAAATAACTCAGAAATAACCCGCGGTATTTATTTTTGGGTTATTTCTGGGTTATTTTGAGATTAATGAAAATAATTCAGAAATAACTTGAAAATAACTCAAGAATAATTTTCGCGGCACGTAGAACTACGTCAGGAGTTCGGACAGAAAATGTGCTCCTCATATTTTTAGCAATGAATATCAAGTGAAAAAACTTGATATGTAAGTGAAATTTAAACTAAAAAAGTTATATGTATTTACATTTCTAGCATATAATTTTCTTACTTATATTTATGCCAACAATATATTTCATATTACATGAAAGATATTCATATTTAATTTATAAAAAATTATACACTTTTTTTTAGCATTGGTAATGTGACATGTAAAAATTGAAGTTTACGTGTAAAGTGGTGTGTAAAGTTTCTAAAAAGTTAATATCTTCCTAAATGTGAGAAATTTGTAAATATATAAGATTTATAGGTATATATATGTAACCTCTTGGGGTCTAGACCTAACGTGAGAGGGGCTGGGTAACGAATGGCAAAATTATATTTTAGCAGAGGTAAAAGACCAAATTGTTCTGGTTAAGTTGGCATTATATGTGCTCCAATATATTTAAAAATAGCATGAATAAAGTTAAAATATATTCTTTTATGAATACGACAAATATCATTATATAGATGAGTGGGTTGTCTCCATTAAGGCCAATCATTGATCATCCAAAACAGGAAATGTTTAGCCAGCCTGTGACTGTTTGCCACCCACGTGGTTGTACATTTATTGTAACTTCACCATAGGCCACGGGCTACATAAGGCCACAAAATGATCATACTGACATGTGTGGGTCATGTCAGTATGATCATTTTGAATGGTAGCGAAGTCAGAACACTCAGATGGGAACAGAATTTGAGGAAGGTAAGTTGGAGAGTTGCTGGACAGTCAAGAGTTGATGAGCAACTACAGGCTACAAGAAAAGTTAGTTGGGCATTATAGGCTGAGCTTTGAGATTGTGTATGATGTGTGAGGTGTTTTCTTAATAGATAATGAGAGAGTTTGAGATTTATTTATAGAGTTTAAGAAGAATATTTTTATTTTTTTATATGATATATTATAATATTTCATTTGTTAACGATGTGTGATTGGAAAATTTTTATCATCAGACACGAATCTCAATACATTTTGAGCAAGAAATATAAGAAATTTAAATTATGGGTTTGCCGAGTTGTAATTTTAATAAGTTTACAATTAAATTAAGTATCTTCATAATACGGATCCAATGACATTGAAAGTGACTCGATCTGAGTGAAAAAGAGCCTTGATCAAACATTTGAAGAGTTATAAAAATTTTTGGTGTATCCAGTGGAAAGCTAAATAATCTCTAAACATGGCATACTTATAATCAACTCGAGCGTCTTAATGAGAGGAATCCAACGAGCTCAAGATCATTCAATTTCATACGTTTTTAAGTCATTTGATTATCGAAAAAATTACTTATGATAATAGGNAGTTTCTAAAAAGTTAATATCTTCCTAAATGTGAGAAATTTGTAAATATATAAGATTTATAGGTATATATATATGTAATCTCTTGGGGTCTAGACCTAACATGAGAGGGGCTAGGTAAGGAATGACAAAATTATATTTTAGCAAGGGTAAAAGATCAAATTGTCCTATTAAATGCGCTCCTTCTTTATATTTAAAAATAGCATGAATAAAGTTAAAATATATTCTTTTATGAATACGACAAATATCATTATATGGATGAGTGGATTGTCTCCATTAAGGCCAATCATTGATCATCCAAAACAGGAAATGTTTAGCCAGCCTGTGACGGTTTGCCACCCACATGGTTGTACATTTATTGTAACTTCACCATGGGCCACGGGCTATATAAGGCCACAAAATGATCATACTAACATGTGTGGGTCATGTCAGTATGATCATTTTGAATGGTAGCGAAGTCAGAACACTCAGATGGGAACAGAATTTGAGGAAGGTAAGTTGGAGAGTTGCTGGACAGTTAAGAGTTGATGAGCAACTACAGGATACTAGAAAAGTTAGATGGGCATTATAGGCTGAGCTTTGAGATTGTGTATGATGTGTGAGGTGTTTTCTTAATAGATAATGAGAGAGTTTGAGATTTATTTATAGTGTTTAAGAGGAAAATTTAATTTTTAAATGATATATTATAATATTTCATATTATAATTAGAGAAAGCCGTCTTAGATGATTTGGTCACATTAAGCATCGACCATCTAACAATCCGACTAGGAGAGTAGATGTTTTAGATTCGACTTATGTTAAGAAAGACAGAGGTAGGCCTAGGAAGACTTGGGTTTTTTATATAAAAAATGAACTTAATCTATTAGAACTAAGTGAAAATATGACACTAAATAGAATGCAATGGAGAAAAAGGATTCATGTAGCCGACCCCACGTTGTGGGATTAAGGATTTGTTGTTGTTGTTGTTGTTGTTGTTGTTGCTGTTGTTGTATATAATATTTCATATGTTAATGATGTGTCATCATAAAATTTTATAACCAGACATGAATCTCAATTCAGTTTTAGCAAGAAATATTCTAAATTCAAATTATTTATAATCTTAATAAATTCACAATTAAATTAAGTGTTTTCATAATACGAATCCAATGACACTAAAAATGATTAAATTCGAGTGAAAAAGAGCTTTGATCAAACATTTGAAGTGTTATAAAAAATTTTGGTGCATCAAGTGGAAGGCTAAATAATCTCTAAACTTGACATACTTATAGTCAACTCCAGCGCCTCAATGAAAGGAATCAAACGAGCTCAAGAACATTCAATTTCCTAAGTTGTTAAGGTATTTTATTATCGAAAAAATTGCTTGTGATCAATGAAATTTGTGTAAAACATCATATGGAGTATTTTGAGATTCTAGTTATATTTACCTAAATACCCCACTCAAACATTATAAATAGGCCCCTATCCTTCACTTGATGGGATAATAAGAAGAGAGTATATTGACTAATAAAGCTTAACCCTTGAAGACTTGTTGGTTATCACTGATTATCTTTGTTTGCGACTAACTAGCAGAGTTTGTCGTTGACTATTAGAGGTCATCGAAGAATAGAGGTCACCATTGACAACCAGAGGCCGTCAAACACGAGCCATCGTTAACCGCCATCATCATATTCAAGCCAACTATGACATTTATAGTAAATTACAACTGTTATAGCCTCCTATTATGACTTTTATAGCCTTAATATGATTGTTATAGCCTCAAACTTTGTTATTTGCAACCAAATACTACATCAACGATTGTCCATTTTTGTAATCCCATCCTCCATAATTTAGGAGGAGCAGCTCTCTGTAAGTTCAGCTTTGTAGTGGGTTGTTTTGATTGTGATAGGCCCCGTGGCTTTTTCCTTTTCCAAGGGATTTTAAAGTAAAAAATTGGTTCTCTTACACCTTTATTTGTGTGTGCTGGAAAATTATATTCGGATAAAACATAGGATTTCTTGGCCTTTGTGAATTTTCTAGCATACAACACTTATAATGCATGCCTCTAGAAAGAATGGTCAATCAAACCCTTGGCAAGATTGATATTGGTGTTAATGTTTTTCATCAGCAAATAAAATATATCACGCAGAAACACTCTTTGTTATGAACCTAACAATTGATAAATCATGTTTTTAACTTTCAAACTATCTAAATATTTTGTAGAATATATATTGATTGAAATTGTGATCAATAAAATCCAATAATAATATGTCATAATCTTAGATTTAAAATCTTTCTTTCTAATAGCATTCTAATGTCACAAGTGTTATGTGAGTTGGAGCCTCGTGGAATAAAACAGTTATGGAAAGTGTATAAAGGTCAAACTTAGATTTCTAGAGAGTAATAATGATTGACTACCAATTTTTATTTTGGTTATCTATTTTTTAGATCAAAACTTAACATTTTAGATCACTTATGAAATAAAGGTCAATTAAGACAATAAGATTATAGGATTTTTAAAACAAAGTAAACAAACTATAAAAGTCTAAGAGGTAGTTTGTTAAGCTATAAAAGGAGTGCACAACATTCCTTCTGTGTTTTGGAAATCGAGGCATTTGGTCAGAACAATTTCAAATGCAATGTAAAATTTCAGCTCATTTGAAATTCATTCATACTTAATTTTTTAATGTATATAGATATCGCTAGATTTGGGTGAGTTCCAAATACACAACTTTTTTGAAAGTATTGTTGTAGCCCACTCATTGGCACCACTACCGCTAGCCTCATACTCTGCCATCCATCGTCCTTGCTTGTCGTCCACCACTTCCATCTTGCCACCATCATCAGCTTGACACCATTACCGCCCACCCATTCACTATAGCAACCCATTGCCAACTGCTCGCTATCACTCGTGATAACCCATTGCTAACCAGCTTCTGCCCATTGGCAATTTTCTCTTGGCTCTACCATCATTATCGCCAGGCCACCAACCGACGCCACAAATAACCAACTGTCTGCCTTTGACTACCACTTGCCTGCCCTTGGACACCTCCAACCTTTGCAACTTGCTCGACAAGCACCAACCATCTACCAACTTACCCATTATCAATATCGCATTTTACATTTCTTTCATTTTACTTAAATCTAAACTAGAAAATATGAAATCTTGTATTTATTTTCATTGACTCAAACAACTCCAAAGTATTCTAAATACAATATATTACTTTTACACTCATTAGTTTTCCAGCAAGCCAAATATCCCCTAAATGATAAGAAGACATAATTGTAGTACAAGTAGGAGTAGCTAAGAGTAGGTATAATACCTCCCCTTAATTATCATTGTGGTCATGAAGGTATTGTCCTTTGCCCCAAGGCACCTCACATGCAAAGGCATATAATTAATAAGTAAGGAGGCTAATTACCACATTACCCTTGAAACTATTAGGATATATAATGAGTAATAAAATATGAGTACTTAGTGCATTAATATTGATCAATTAATTAATACAATTAATTAGATAGATGCTTGAGTTTTCTTCTCAGCAACATGTTATTCTTCTATTTTCTTGATGTTGGCCCTTAACTTGTTAAGGACCTCATCTATAGAACAACCATGGATTATTTCTTAGCATCATAAGAACATACTCTTTGCACCTTCTATTCTAGCACCCCTTATCAAAGGTATCTCCTGAAAGTTCTCTCAACCATCTTTATAGGTTTTGTCTTTTCAAGTTATGTGGCTACTACATTTGGGTATCCATTCTCACCTTCTAAATGATGTTGCTAGCTAAATAGATGTCCTCACCACAAAATCATCATGTGTAAAGGGAGTATGGTACCCAAGTCGTAGCTTACTTATTAGACCAAATGAACTCTTCTTATCATATGGCTTTTTCTCTAACATTTTCATCACTTCATCAACACAGATATGTGAAGATGGTTGATGAGAAGCATGATGCAATTCGTGTTCCAAATGTTGTCTTTCTAATGCCTATAGAGTTTATCTCGATGCAACAAACTCCTCTTTGTTTAGCCACTTAATATTTATGTCATCTGAATGATGGTATTATCCATACACGTCCCTATGACCTATTCGGGTATCCTCCCCTCAGGTTTTCTTATAATGTGGCTCAATATATATCCTATCAAGTTTCTCTCTATCCAAAATCTACATTTTTACATCATGGGATACTAAACTTCACATTCGTCATAAAATCTCAGCTATAGTACACCCCTCCTTTGCAGTATATTCTAAAAAAAGTGTACAAAATAGTAAATATGATGCTCTCCAAATCCATTTAATATAATCATACTCAAATTCTCGAGGTGGGGAATTTGTAATCCTAATCCATTTAGGTTTTGGAATCTCTCCTCGAGTTACAAAGAGATTCCAAAGCCTAATACCTACCAAAAGAGTAGTTCTCCATGCAAGACATAATTACCATCCCAACGAGCAGCTGCAATTTCAGCAAACACTTCCATTTCCATCCTATTTTTCATTTTTCTTAACTTCCTATTATTTTTCCTCCTTTGTATTACTCAGAGGGGCTGACCTTAAAGAGGAACCAATCTCAAAAACAGATGAGCCAGCAAATACTTAGTCTCATAGTCCATCACTTCACTAGAAACAACTTCTTCATTTATTGCCGTTGATTTCAATTTATTTGGTGCAACCTTCCTTGGTATAACAATAATAGCTTCAGCACTAATATTCTATAAGACTTCTACAGACTCTCTCTTGAGCGACAGAAACTCTCTAAGAGACTTAAATTTGAACTCTATCAAAAGCTTCTTATCAGCCACAACCTCATGGTTTTTAGTCGTGAAAGCAAGACTACTACAAGTCATCTCAGGTTGTCAAAATCAATTCCAACTTAATCACTGAGCCATTCAAAAGTGATTTCTGGTCTAGAACAAAGTTCGTGCCAATTTCAAATGAGAATTTCAATTTTGGGATCAACATTCTCTATATTAGAAACTGCAAATGTTAGTACAAATTTTATACTGTTGTGGAGATTGAAAAAAAAAATCAAAAGGGTAATAAACCTTGTCTATTGTACTAATTAAACCATGGGGTATAAACATTGCTCAATCTCGTATTAGGGCAAATTTGAGTCTTATTTAATTCAACTAGGATATTATGACAATCATTATAACATTTAGGTATAACAAATAAGCTTAATAATACACAGATTCACTTAAAGATGACTTTTTGTGTTCTTATTTGTGTGTTTTGAGATCGAACACATACAAATCAAATTTAAATACAACTGCACGGTTCTAAGTAAGATTTTGATATGCAATTCAAACTTGTAAAATTTGGGTCTGACAAGAGAATTTGAATAAGTATGATTTGATATTTTGAATTTTGTTTTAATGATAATTTGAATATCTTTTTTATTTTAGATATGGATTTAAGCTTAAGCATGATCCCAACCATATTTATTATTATTTTTTAGAATGGTATTTTGAATATTAAGGAATTTAAAGAATTTTATTTAAGTTTTTGAAGAGGAATTCAGATTTGATTCATTTTGAAAGATTTAATTTATAATATGTTGATTCAAATTAATTGGATTAACTTTATTTTGCTAGGATTCTTACTAGCATTTGTCAAAATTTCACTTAATGAACATTTGAACACTAAAAATTATTTTCTAAACCTAAAAATGAAAAGAAAATATTATTAGGGTTAAAAATTTTTCCTTTTAAGGTTTCTATAACTTGCTTATTAGATAATAGTAAATAAGAGATTTTTGAACTTAAAAAGTAAGATGATGGCTATATCTACCCAATATTGAAATGGGAAAGATACCTAACGAACTAAAAGTAAACAGACTTATAAGGGATATAAGCACATTATTTGTGTATAAAGATAAACCCTGGTCAAAGATGGAGAGAGAATTTATTTCCTTAATAGAGTTGTCAAAACAAAAATTTGGTTAATTTTATGCCCGCCTTATAGATTTTAGATTTGTTAATTTATTTTGGGTAATCAAATAAGACATAAAAAATAATATATTATCTCAGAAAATAGAAATATCACTTTAAGATAGATTTAATCACTCAAATAAAATTTTTTATTCAATAATTGATTGGTATGCATTAAACCAACAAATCTTTACCCCACTTAACCAAAAGGCTAAATAGGATTCAGAATAATCAGGGTTGCAAACTTCCTATAAATGTAAGCCATTAAAACTAATTGCATCTTAAGAGAAAAAGTCTCTTAAAAATAATTTCAATTAAGGCTATAATTAAGTTTTCATGAATTTTAATGTTGAGTTTTCGTTATTATTGTTTGGAATTTTCAATTGGGAAAGATTAATGTTAAATAGTTCTTGTCAAAATTCAAATGAGAAAAAAAAGTATGAAATGTTTAGATACTGAGAAACTCATTAACTCATATACTATCTCATGATTTTACTTTAATGATTAAAAAATTGAAAGATTTGAGTTGACATTTTTATTAAAAACCTAAGACTTATATCACCATTATATCTTATCATGAAAAAAACCTAAGAATGAGGCTTTATATCAATGAAAGACAAACATTCTCATAACTGTAAAAACGAAGGTAATGTTTACTAACCAAATCAGACATTGAATGTATTCTAACAAAAAAGTAAGCAAAAAGACTTTTATCTCAATCCCATAAAGGACTGAAATAAGCCAGACTGTATAGGACTTAAAATCTTGCTTAAAATGGATAAATTTAAGATCTTAAAGCCAAGTATAGTATAAAAGAAAATTTCATCTTATAAAGGCAATAATCCTCAGTGATCACATCCCCTCTATTTGTGCATTGGGTGAAGACCTTAAGATTAGTATTGATTTGATAATTATTTAGAGAATTATTTATAGGTTGAATTGATGCAGAATTTAAACTAGTGTTTTGTTTGGACTTAAAATTGAATTTAGGTTTGTATTTGAATTGAGTTTAATGGTAGCATCTAAGGATGTTTAGGTTGTTGTTTTGTATAGAATTTGAATTGAATTTAAGTATATTGAGTTGTTTGTTTTTATTTCAAATTTTAGTGAAGAATTTAAATATTATTTGGTGGTTTGATTATTGAATTAAGTATGGGTTTATATATTATGGTTATTAAATTTAAAATTGTTTTGGTTAAAATCGAGTTTAACTTTAGAAGTTGTTTAAATTAAGTTTGAATTTAAGTTTTATTTTTATTTATTTGTTTTTTATTTTAAATTTTGTTTTAATTATGTTATGAATTGATTTTATTTATGGGCTTTGATATTATTTGATTATAAAATTTATTTATTTAATATTTTATATTTAAATTTGATTTTAACTTTATTAAATTTAATTTTAAGTTTGATGTTTAATTTCTTTCTAGGCTTGACTCAGTCATAGTACAAAGTGAACAAACCAATTGTGCTCACTTTGAACAAAAAAGTAAGAGTTAGGAAGTAGGTTCAAAGTGTATAGGTAGGTCCCACAACGTCTTTCTTAAGTTGAACAAATCAAAGGATTAATCTAATCAACCAAACTTATGGTGTGAGCCAAGAGTCCAATAGTGCTTAAGCCATGAAGTCAAAGTCTCTACGCTCAATGGGTCGCATATCAAAAACTAAAAGTCCACTCAACACCTGAGTTTAAATAACTTGACCATAATCAACTCTACATCATAATCACATGTTAAGGATTATGTCAAATATTTCAAACCAGGGGGGGGGGTAAAGATTTGATTTTGATTTTAATTTTGATCACAACCAACCACTAATTTTCTAGGGTAACCTGTAAGATAATATTAAGGTTATATTCTAGATTCTAAAGATGAGATGTGAAGAGATGTATACCTCATCAAAAAAGAGTTTAGCATGGGGAAGTGATTTAGTTCGAGTACATATGTTAAAATAGTATTTCTAATTTGGATATGAAGATTTTCACAATTTTTAATTACTTCAAATATTTTAAATGTCTTATAGAATAAGATTAGATTTTTTTGAAAAAAGAAGAGCAACAACCTTTCATTCAAAATAACAAAGCATTTATATGATTTTTACATCATTTAGAATCCAAAAGCAAAAGAAATTGTGGAAAGGCAGGCTAAGCCTATTGTGCGGGTCAAAAGGATGGCATGGTTACTCATGTCATCACTCATAACTATACCTACAATGAGTGGCGACTGGCTGCTCCAACTAAATTTGAATATATGAAATAATTTATATCACATTATAAGTTTCTGTTGTTTTCTTAAGTCATTTCTTCTTGAAATTGATTTTTTAAAATCTTTTATTAAAATTAAATTTCTAATTTCATAATTTGAAACTTAATGATTGCATGGTTTTATAAAAGGAGAAACTATTGATCAAATTTATTTAGAAAAATATTTTTTTACATGAAATAATAAGAAAAATAATTATTATTAAATCGAAAAATTCCGCAAATCTACCAACACCTTGCTATATACTCACTGCAAGAAAGAGGACACTCCAACTACAGAGGCAGGAGACAAAACAATAATGCAAACCAGAATGTTAATGGGAGTAATTCCAAATCTCACAAATCAAGTAATATTATTAGTTTCCCTCAAACCGGGACAACTCACCTTCAAATGTTGGCATCGCACTAACCTCAACCATCAGCCAAACAACCAAGAGCTCATCTAGCCTTGATTACTACTTCTACCGCTGAGCAAGAGTGGTGCCTGGACACGGGGGCCTCAAATCACTTAACAACAGATATGAATTCTCTACAGAATCCCGAAACCTATGAAGGCCACAGACAATATTTTTGGCAATGGCAACAACTTACCTATTCAAAATTATGGCCAAGGGTTGTTACTGACAACAACTGCACTATTCTTTTTTTATGATTCCAACTATCAAATTAAGGATCACAAGACAACAAATTCTTTTACAAGGACTTTGCCATGAGGGTCTCTACCCAATACCTATCTGAAAGCAAACTCTGCTCTTAAAACTGCCTCTGTTGATATTTGGCACTATAGACTTGATCACCCAAACATTAAAGTCCTCCGTCTTAGCAAATCAACATCCACATCTACGTATTTCAATTTTTTCTACTTTTTGCAATTCATGTAATACATCTAAACAAAATAGACAACCTTTTATTTTTTCTAGCAATCACACTTATTTATCCTTAGAATCTGTTCATTTCGATGTATGGGGACCATCCCCACATATTTCTAATCAAAGATATCGTTTCTATGTAATTTTTATGGATGATGCAACTCGTTATACGTGGGTTTTTCTAATATATCATAAATGTGAAGTTGTGACTCACTCAATTCAACGCTAAAATCAAAACTCTCTACTCCGCAGGGGAGGAGAATACATGAACTATCATCTTGAATCATATCTCGCACAACATGACATCATACATCAGTTTTCATGCCCATACACACCTCAACAAAACAGCCTCACTGAAGGAATACACCAGCATATCCTCGAAACAGCTAGATCCCTATTTGCCATATCCAACCTTCCAACAAAAGTTTGGCCTGATATCATTTTAATGACAGTTCATTTTATTAATAGGATGTCATCTCCCAATGCTAAAAACCACTCTCCATAATATCGTCTTCACAAACAGCCTCCAGAATATGAGCACTTGAGAGCATTCGGATGTGCTTTCTCTCCCTGGTTTCCACAAAAAAATCAGGTCAAACTTAACCAAAGATCTGATCTGGGCATCTTTTCTCAGTTATCCCACCAATTTCAGGGGCTACAAATGCTTCCATCCCTCAAGCGGAAAAATCATTCTATCCAGATATGTCACCTTCAACGAACAACACTACCCTTACAAAACGTCCCCACCCAGCACTAACACTGCCTCTCATACTTATATTTACTCATCCCCTCACTCTCATACCCACATCTCTTTCTTCCTCCTCCACACAACTACCTATCCACGGCCCAAATAATACCTCAAAACTACCCAATATGTCCCAAATAACACCCAACTCTTCACAGCCAAATAAAAATCTTTCCCAACCACCTGTTCCTACTTTACCCTCACTGAACAATCATATCTAATTGCCTACCTCTACACTTCCCTTATCTCCACCGATTTAGGCCCTACGCCCCATTATAATTAGATCTAAAACAGGATATATGAAGCCCAAAAACATTTTCAACCTCTCTCACATCCAGGAACATGAATCTTAATCACCAAATTTTTAAAGCTTCCATCCATAACCATCATTGGAGGCAGGCCATGCAAACAGAGATCGATGCTCTTCGACAACAGAACACTTGAACTTTGATACCGCCTCCACACAATCAATCTATCTTGGGCAATTTTTAGATACAAAGCATGTCTAGTAGCTCAAGGCTACATACAAAAATTCGGCTTACACTACAACAAGACCAACCGCCTCGTGGAAAAACACACAAAAATTCAAACTCTCCTAACCGTCTTCGTTAATCACCACTGGCCCATCTTTCAACTCAACGTCACCAATGCATTCCTTCACGAAGAGATTAAGAATACATTATACATGCACCAACCGCCGGGCTATGTTGACGACACTCAACCAAATCATGTATATGCTATGGAGAGCAATTTACGGACTTAAGAAATCTTCCTGTCAGTGGTTGACAAAGTTCACCAGCAAACTAACTCATTTCGGCATTTGTAAAAGCCAAGCAGATCCATCCCTATTCATATACAAGCACAACTCTGTCCTTATTTTCTCTTATTATATGTTGATGATATTTTGGTGACAGTAAACAACAGAAGCACCAACAATAGCCTGTTAGAGGCATTCCAAACCGAATTTCTAATGAAGAACACGGGTGTCGTTTCCACATTTCTCGGAATCAACATACAACATACTCCAACCGATCCCTTTCTTAGTCAAACCCACTACTTCAACGATTCTTACAAAGGCAAGCATGCAAGATTGCAAACCTATATCCAACCCAATGTCGTCGTAGCAATCTTTCACCACTGAATTACAACAACCCTTTGCCAATCCATCCCACAACCACAAAATCATAACCTCATTACATTATTTATCGCTCACAAGGCCAGATATAAACTTCATGGTCAATACCTCATCTCAACACATGCAACAACCGACATGCGCTCACTTCCAACAACTTGAGCGTCTTCGCCGATACATCTAAGGAAAATTGGAATTTGGCCTTCCAATACCATAGGGACCTCTTCTTATTCGCAGTTATTCATATTCTAGCTGAGCCAGTGACCAAGTAAATCGCCGGTCCTTCACCGGTCATTGTTCTTTCATGGCCCAAATCTGATCTCTTGGAAAGTCAAGAAATAGGCTCGTCTCCAACCGAAGCAAAGCATAGGGCATTGTCCAACATAGCCACCGACGTCATATGGCTCCAATGCTTACTTCTTGATCTTCATGTATCTATTACTTCACCTACTACAATTTATTGTGACACCACCTCCGCTCTTGTTATTGCTCGCATTCCAATTTTTCATGCCCATGTTAAACATATTGAAATATATCATCATTTCATTCATGAAAAAATAATGTCCAAAGAGGTTTTCATCGAACACATTTCCACAGGGCCACAAGTGAGCAGTGTCAAAGTTTTGAGAAAACTAGGCAGAATACTGAATAGGCTCGATTCCTTTTCCCTTTGCTTTCATTCCATTAAATAATAATCTTACAATCTATTTTAGATACAAAATAAAGCGCATAATCTATTTTAGGTAACTTAATAATACATATTCCTAATCTAAATATTCAACTAAAAGGGAAATAAATCATAATAAAGATGTTAAAAATAAGAAAACTCTTAATTTAGCTGCCTGATTTTTGTTTTTCCTGATTGACATCCCCCTTCAAATTGATGTGACTGATCAGGAACCATCAATTTGCCAACAAGAAACTGATAACACTGTTGGGACCAAAAATCCTCAAGCCGTGAGTGTCGAAGTCGAAATTGTCGAAGCAGAGAATGTTGAAGCCTCGGAGACAACTCCTGAACCATAACATGATTCGAGCAAAGAGAAGCAAGACATCCTTTATCGTTATCGTCCATAAATTCAAATCATATCCACAAGAAGGATCCGCTTCCAATTACACGATCCAGATGCTATCAATCATAGCCTAAAAGTAGGATCCACGTCCTGATCCAAATGCTATACATCGTAGCCCACAAATAGGATCCAGTTACATGATCCAGATGTTATTGATCATAGCCTACAAGTAGGATCCACATCCTGTTAAACGATCCAAAAACGGTTGATTCTTCCTGTGACGACGATGACGATTTGTTCCCTGATATTCACGCCAAAAGTGCTGAAGCCGAGATGTCGAAGTGGTGAGTGCCGAAGTCGAGATTGTCGAAGCCTCAAGTGCCGAAGCCGAATTCGTTGGTATAAGGAGTGTCGAAGCCTTCAATCCTTGAGTGTGACCAAAAAGCCGAAGTCAAAGCGGACGAAGCCGAAGTAGAAGAAACAGTCGAAGATACCGCAGAAGCAGCGATGGCTAGCGAAGGAGATCTGAAGAAATAATGGGACGATGAGCAGACGAGCGAGAATCAAGGCAAAGAAATAATTCCTCCCTTCCCGTCCTGCAAGAAGGCCGGCGGGAAGAAAGTCTTGACGGTACCCCAACAATTATCGGCGGTTAGAGCAAAAATTTGGCTCTGATACTATGTCAGTTTTGAGAAAAATAGGCTGAATGTTGAATAAGTTTGATTCCTTTTCCATTTGCTTTCATTCCATTAAATAATAATCTTACAATCTATTTTAGATACAAAATAAAGTGCATAATCTAATTTAGGTAACTTAATAATACATATTCCTAATTTAAATATTCAGCTAGAAGGGAAATAAATCATAATAAAGAAGTTAGAAATAAAGAAGCTCATAATTATAAAAAAACTCCTAATTTAACTGTCTGATTTCTCTTTTNATATATATATATATATATATATATATAAAGCATTGGTAATGTGACGTATGTAAAAATTGAAGTTTGTAAATATATAAGATTTATAGGTATATATATGTAACCTCTTGGGGTCTAGACCTAAAGTGAGAGGGGCTAGGTAATGAATGACAAAATTATATTTTAATAGAGGTAAAAGATCAAATTGTCCTGATTAAGTTTTGGCATTATATGTGCTCCTTCTATATATTTAAAAATAGCATGAATAAAGTTAAAATATATTCTTTTATGAATACGACAAATATCATTATATAGATGAGTGGGTTGTCTCCATTAAGGCCAATCATTGATCATCCAAAACAGGAAATGTTTAGCCAGCCTGTGACTGTTTGCCACCCACGTGGTTGTACATTTATTGTAACTTCACCATAGGCCACGGGCTATATAAGGCCACAAAATGCGGATAAATTTTCGTGCGATAGACGTATGCAGCGCTGCGTGAGATATTGGGGTATACCGAGGGTACAAGGGGGTTATATCCACAGTATAAGCCCTTGTAACCTCTCTGTAACCTCCCTGTAACTTACGTGTAATCTCTTAATATATGATAACAGAAGCGCGAAACTTATTTTATGGTACAGATAGGTTACAGGAAGTTACAGGGAGGTTATAAGGAGTTATATCGCGGATGTAACCCCCTTGTACCCTCGGTATAACCCCAATATCGCACGCAGCGCTGTATACGTCTATCGCACGCAAATTTTTTCCCACAAAATGATCATACTGACATGTGTGGGTCATGCGGAGCAACCAGTGCTCATAAGCATAGAAAAGGACGAAATCCATTCAGACATGTATGGCTGTTCTTTTAGAATGGTAGCGAAGTCAGAACACTCAGATGGGAACAGAATTTGAGGAAGGTAAGTTGGAGAGTTGCTGGACAGTTAAGAGTTGATGAGCAACTACAGGCTACAAGAAAAGTTAGATGGGCATTATAGGCTGAGCTTTGAGATTGTGTATGCTGTGTGAGGTATTTTCTTAATAGATAATGAGAGAGTTTGAGATTTATTTATAGAGTTTAAAAAGAATATTTTTATTTTTTATATGATAAATTATAATATTTCATTTGTTAATGTGTGATTGGAAAATTTTTATCATCAGACACGACTCTCAATACATTTTGAGCAAGAAATATAAGAAATTTAAATTATGGGTTCGCCAAGTTGTAATTTTAAAAAGTTTACAATTAAATTAAGTATCTTCATAATACGGATCCAATGACATCGAAAGTGACTCAATCTGAGTGAAAAAGAGCCTTGATCAAACATTTTAAGAGTTATAAAATTTTTTGGTGTATCCAGTGGAAGGCTAAATAATCTCTAAACATGGCGTACTTATAACCAACTCGAGCGTCTTAATGAGAGGAATCCAACTAGCTCAAGATCATTCAATTTCATAAGTTTTTAAGTCATTTAATTATCGAAAAAATTACTTATGATAATAGAAATCAATGTAAAATATCAGATGGAGTGCTTTGAGATTATAGTTATATTTACCTAAATGCCCCACCCAAAAATTATAAATAGATCCCTATCCTTCACTTGATGGGAGGAGAAGAAGACAGTAAATTGACTAGTAAAGCTTAACCCTTGAAGTTCTATTGGTTATCGCTGGTTATCTTAGATTGCGACTAACTATTAAAGTTTGTCGTTGACTATTAGAGTCATCGACCAACAAAGGTCACCACTGACAACCAAAGGCCGCCCAACACTAGCCATCATTAACCGCCATCAGTATATTCAAGCCAACTATGACATTTATAATCAATTACGACTATTATAGCCTCAAATAATGACTTTTGTAGCCTTAATATGATTGTTATAGCCTCAAATTATGTTATTTCTAGCCAAATATTACATCAACGATTGCCCATTTTTGTAATCCCGTCCTCCCTAATTAAGGAGGAGCAGCTCTCTCTAAGTTCAATTTTATAGTGGGTTATTTTGATTGTGATAGGCCCCGTGGGTTTTTCCTTTTACAAAAGAATTTCATGTAAAAAAAAAATTGGTTCTCTTATATCTTTATTTGACTATGCTAGAAAATTATATTGTGATAAAACACAAGATTTCTTGGCCTTTGTGAATTTTCTAGCATGCAACACTTATAATGCATGCCTCTAAAAAGAATGGTCAATTAAACCCTTGGGCAAGATTGATATTGGTGTTAATGTTTTTCTTCAGCAAATAAAATATATCATGTTGAAGCTCTAGTTGTTAAGAACCTAACAATTGATAAATCATGTTTTTAACTTTCAAACTGTCTAAATATTTTGTAGAAGATATATTGATTAAAATTGTGATCAATAAAGTCCAATAATAATATGCCATAATCTTAGATTCAAAAACTTTCTTTCTAATAGCAGTCTAATGCCAAAAGTGTTGTGTCAGTTGGAGTGTCACAGAATAGAACAATTATGGAAAGTGTATAAAAGTCAAACTTAGATTGCCAGAAAGTAATAATGATAGACTATCAGTTTTTTATTTTGATTATCTATTTTCTTATATCAAAACTTAACATTTTAAATCATTCATGAAATAAAGACCAATTAAGCTAGCAAGAATTATAGGATTTTTAAAACAAGATAAACATACTATAAAACTCNGAATAGAACAATTATGGAAAGTGTATAAAAGTCAAACTTAGATTGCCAGAAAGTAATAATGATAGACTATCAATTTTTTATTTTGATTATCTATTTTCTTATATCAAAACTTAACATTTTAAATCACTCATGAAATAAAGACCAATTAAGCTAGCAAGAATTATAGGATTTTTAAAACAAGGTAAACATACTATAAAACTTTAAGGGGTAGTTTGTTAAGCTTTAAAAGGAGTGCACAACATTCCTTCTATATTTTGGAATTGAGGCGTTTGGTCGGAAGAATTTCAAATGCAATGTAAAATTCCAGCTCATTTGGAATTCATTCATAGTTCATTTTTTAATGTATATAGATATCGCTATGTTTGGGCGAGTTCCAAATACAAAACTTTTTTTAAAGTATTGTCACAACCCACCTATCGCCACCTCTCTAACCTGGTACTCCACCATCCATTGTCGTTGGTTGCCTTCCACCACTTCCATCTTGCCACCATCATCAGCTTGACACCATTGCCAGCCGCTCGCTATCACTCATGATAACCCGTTGCCAATCAACTTCTGCCCATTGACAATTTTCTCTTGTCTACTACCATCAGTTACCACCAAGCTGCCAACTGCCGCCACTAATAACCAATTGTCTACCTTTGACTACCACCTGNTCTTGCCACCATCATCAGCTTGACACCATTGCCAGCCGCTCGCTATCACTCATGATAACCCGTTGCCAATCAGCTTCTGCCCATTGACAATTTTCTCTTGGCCACTACCATCAGTTACCACCAGGCTGCCAACTGCCGCCACTAATAACCAACTGTCTACCTTTGACTACCACCTATCTGCTCTTGGCCACCTCCAACCTTTGCGACTTGCTCGACACGAACCAACCATCTACCAACTTACCCATTATCAATATTGTATTTTAGATTGCTTTCATTTTACTTAAATCCAAACTAGAAAATATGAAATCTTGTATTTATTTTTCATTGAACCAAAAAACTCCAAAGTATTCCAAATACAATACATTACTTTTACATTGCATTAGTTTTCTAGCAAGCCATATATCCCCTAAATGATAAGAAGACGTAATTGCATTACAAGTAGGAGTAGCTAAGAGTAGATATACTACCTCCCCTTAATTATCATTATGGTAATGAAGGTATTGTCCATTGCCCCAAGGCACCTCACCTGCAAAGGCATATAAGCAATTAGTAAGGAGGCTAATTACCACATTTCCCTTGAAACTATTATAATATATGATGAGTAATAAAATATGAATACCTAGTGCATTAAGATTGATCAATTAATTAATACAATTAATTAGATAGATGCTTGACTTTTCTTCTCAGCATCATGTTATTCTTCTATTTTCTTGATGTTGGCCCTTAACTTGTTAAGGACCTCATCTATAGAACAACCTTGGATTATTTCAACATCATAAGAACATACTCTCTGCACCTTCTATTCCAGTACCGCTTATCCAAGGTATCTCTTGAAAGTTCTCTGAACCATCTTTATAGGTTGTCTTTTAGTTTATGAGCCCACTACCTTGGGTCTCCATTCTCACCTTCTAAATGATGGTGTTGGCTAAATAGATGTCCTCACCACATAATCATCATGTGTAAAGGGAGTATGGTTCCCAAGTCGTATCTTAATTATTAGACCAAATGATCTCTTCATATCATCTGGCATTTTCTCTAACATTTTCATCACTGCATCAACACAGATATGTGAAGATAGTTGATGAGAAGCATGATGCAATTTGTGCTCCAAATGTTGTCTCTCTAATACCTATAGAGGTTATCTCGATGAAACAAACTCCTCTTTGTCTAGCCACTTAATATTTCTATCATTTGAATGATGATATTATTCATACATGTCCTTATGACCTGTTCGGGTATCCTCCCCTCAGATTTTCTTATATTGTGGCTCAACATATATCCTATCAAGTTTCTCTCTCTTTAAAATCAACATTTTTACATAATGGGATACTACACTTCCCATTCGTCATAAAATCTCAGCTATAGTACACACTTCCTTTGCAGTAATTTTCCAAAAAAGTGTACAAAATAACAAATATGATGCTCTCCTAATCTTTTTAATATAATCATACTCAAACTCACGAGGTGGGGAACTTGTAATCCTCTGCATAGCCTTCTCTCCATGAGTTACAAAGAGATTCCAAAACCTAATACATACCAAAAGAGTAGTTATCTCATCCAAGACATAATTACCATCTCAACGAGTAGCTTCAATTTCAGCAAACACTTCCATTTTCATCCTATTTTTCATTTTTTCTCAACTTCCTAGTATTGTTCCTCCTTTGTCTTACTTAGAGGGGCAGACCGTAAAGAGGAACCAAACTCAAAAATAGATGAGCTGACAAATACTTAGTCTCATAGTCCATCACTTCTTTAGAAATAGCTTCTTAATTTATTACCACTAATTTCAATTTATTTGGTGCAACCTTCCTTGATATAACAATAATAGTATCAACACTAATATTATATAAGACTTCTATAGACTCTCTCTTGAGCGAGGGAAACTCTCTCTGAGACTTAAATTTGAACTCTATCAAATGCTTCTTATCAGCCACAACCTCATGGTCTATGGTCATGAAAGCAAGACTACTACAAGTCATCTTAGGTTGTCAAAATCAATTCCAACTTAATCACTGAGCCATTCGAAAGAGATTTCTTGTCCTAGGCTAAGTTCATGCCGGTTTCAAAAGAGAATTTCAATTTTGGGATCAACATTCTCTATAGTAGAAACTACAAATGTTAGTCCAAATTCTATATTGTCGCGGAGATTAAAAAAAGGCTAAAAGGACAATAAACCTTGTCCATAGTACTAATTAAACCATGGGTATAAACATTACTTAATCTCGTATTAGGGCAGAAGCAAATTTAAGGCTTATCTAATTCAACTGGGATATTACGAGCAATCATTATCACAATTAGGTATAACAAATAAGCTTAATAATACATAGATTCACTTAAAGATGACTTTTTATGTGTTCTTATTTGTGTGTTTTGAGATTGAACACATACAAATCAAATTTAAGTATGACTACACGGTTCTAAGTAAGATTTTGATTTGAAATTCAAACTTGTAAAATTTTGGTGTGGCAAGAGAATTTGAATAAAGTATGATCTGACATTTTGAATTTTGTTTTAATGATAATTTGAATATCTTTTTATTTTAGATTTGGATTTAAGGTTAAGCATGAACCCAACCATATTTATTATTATTTTTGAGAAGGATGCTTTAAATGTTAAGGAATTTAAAGAATTTTTTAAAGTTTTTGAAGAGGAATTCAGATTTGATTCATTTCGAAAGATTTAATCTATAATATGTTGATTCAAATTAATTGGATTAAATTTATTTTGTGAGGATTCTTATTAGTATAGGTCAAAATTTCACTTAATGAACCTTTGAACACTAAAAAATTAATGTCTAAACCTAACAATGAAAAGAAAATATTATTAGGGTTAACAATTTTGCCTTTTAAAGATTCTATAACTTGCTTACTAGATAATGGTAAATAAGAGATCCTTGAACTGAAAAAGTAAGGTGATGGCTATATCTGCCCAATATTGAAATGGGAAAGATACCCAACGAACTAAAAGTAAACTGACTTGTAAGGGGTATAAACACATTACTGGTGTATAAAGATAAACATGTCAGTCTAAGATGCATAAGGAATTTATTTCCTTGATATAGTCGTCAAAATAATATTTTGGTTTATTTTTTGCCCATGTCTGCCACATAGATTTTAAATATGTTAATTTATTTTGGGTAATCAAACACGACATCGAAAATAATATATTATCTCAGAAAATAGAAATATCACTTTATGATAGATTTGATCACTCAGATAAAAAAAAATTATTCAATAAGTGATTGGTGTACATTAAACTAACAAATCTTTCCCCTTCTTAACCAAAAGACTAAATAGGATTCAAAATAGTCTAGGCTGTAAAATTTTTATAAAGGCAAACCCTTATAGTTAATTACATCTTAAGAGATAAAATCTCTTAAAAATAATTTTAATTAAGGCTGCAATTAGGTCTTCATGGATTTTCATGTTGAGTTTTCATTATTATTGTTTGGAATTTTCAATTGAGAAAGATTAATGTGAAATAGTTCTTATCAAAATTCAAATGAGAAAAAAGTATAAAATGCTTAGATATTGGAAAATCAACAGCTACTATACTATCTCATGATTTGATTTTAATGATTAAAAAATTAAAAGATTTGAGTTGACATTTTTATTAGAAACCTAAGACTTATATCACAATTATATCTTTTCTTGAAAAAAACATAAGAATGAGGCCTTATATCAATGAAAGACAAACATTCTCACAAATGTAAAAATGAAGGTAATGTTTACTGATCAAGTTAGACATTTCTAGACTCCAAGGATGAGATGTGAAGAAATGTATACCTCATCAAAAAAGAGTTTAGCATGGGGAAGTGATTTAGGGCGAGTGCATATGTTAAAATAGTATTTCTAATTTGAATATGAAGATTTTCACAATTTTTAATTACTTCAAATCTTTTAAATGTCTTATAGAATAAGAGTAGATTTTATTGAAAAAAGATGAGCAACAACCTTTCATTCAAACTAACAAAGCATTTATATGATTTTTACATCATTTAGAATCCAAAAGAAAAAAGAAATTGTGGAAAGGCAAGCTAAGCCTATTTTGCGGGTCAAAAGGATGGCATGGTTACTCATGTCATCACTCATGACTATACCTACAATGAGTGGCGACTGGCTGCTCCAACTAAATTTGAATATATGAAATAATTTTATATCACATTATAAGTTTATGTTGTTTTCTTAAGTCATTTCTTCTTGAAATTGATTTTTTAAAATCTTTTATTAAAATTAAATTTCTAATTTCATAATTTGAAACTTAACGATTGCATGGTTTTATAAAAGGAGAAGCTATTGATCAAATTTATTTAAAAAATATTTTTTTACATGAAATAATAAAAATAATAACTATTATTAAATCGAAAAATTCCGCAAATCTACCAACACCTTGCTATATACTCACAGCAAGAAAGAGGACGCTCCAACTACAGAGGCAGGAGACAAAACAGTAATGCAAACCAGAATGTTAACGGGAGTAATTCCAAACCTCACAAATCAAGTAATACTATTAGTTTCCCTCAAATCGGGCCAACTCGCCTTCAAATGTTGGCATCACACTAACCTCAACTATCAGCCAAACAACCAAGAGCTCATATAGCCTTGATTAGTACTTCTACCGCTGAGCAAGAGTGGTGCCTGTACACGGGGGCCTCAAATCACTTAACAACATATATGAATTCTCTTCAGAATCCCAAAACCTATGAAGGCCACAGACAAAATATTGTTGGCAATGACAACAACTTACCTATTCAAAATTATGGCCAAGGGTTCCTACTAACAACAACTGCACTATTCTCTTTTTATGATTTCGGCTATCAAATTAAGGATCGCAAAACGCAACAAATTCTTTTACAAGGACTTTGCCATGAGGGGCTCTACCCAATACATATCTGAAAGCAAACTCTGCTCTTAAAGCCGCCTCTGTTGATATTTGGCACCATAGACTCAATCACCAAAATATTAAAGTCCTCTGTCTTACAGCAAATCAACATCCACATCAACGTATTTCAATTTTTTCTACTTTTTGCAATTCATGTCATACATCTAAACAAAATAGACTACTTTTATTTTTTCTAGCAATCACACTTATCTACCCTTAGAACTTGTTCATTCCGATGTATGGGGACCATCCCCACATATTTCTAATCAAAGATAATGTTCCTACGTAATTTTTATGGATGATGCAACTCGTTATACGTGAGTTTTTTTAATATATCATAAATCTGAAGTGGTGACTCACTCAATTCAACGCTAAAATCAAAATTCTCTACTCCGACAGGGGAGGAGAATACATTAACTACCATCTTGAATCATATCTCGCACAACATGACATCATACATCAGTTTTCATGCCCATACACACCTCAACAAAACATCCTCAATGAAGGAAAACACCAGCATATCCTCGAAACAGCTAGATCCCTATTTGCCACATCCAACCTTCCAACAAAATTTTGGCCTGATACCATTTTAATGACATTTCATTTTATTAATAGGATGTCATCTCCCAATACTCAAAACCACTCTCCATAATATCGACTTCACAAACAGCCTCCAGAATATGAACACTTGAGAGCATTCAGATGTGCTTTCATTCCCTGGTTTCCACCAAAAAGTCAGGCCAAACTTAACCAAAGATCTGATCTATGCATCTTTTCTCAGTTATCCCACCAATTTCAGGGACTACAAATGCTTCCATCCCTCAAGTGGCAAAATCATTCTATCCAGATATATCACCTTCAATGAACAGCACTACCCTTACAAAACATCACTACCCAACACTAACACTAACTCTCACACTTATATTTACTCATTCCCTCACTCTCATACCCACATCTCTTTCTTCCTCCTGCACACAAATACCTATCCACGGACCACATATTACCTCAAAACTACCCAATATGTCCCAAATAACACCCAACTCTTCACAGCCAAATAAAAATCTTTCCCAACCACCTGTTCCTACTTTACCCTCACTGAACAATCATATCTAATTGCCTACCTCTACACTTCCCTTATCCCCACCGATTTAGACCCTACACCCCATTATAATTAGATCTAAAATAGAAAATCTGAAGCCCAAAAACATTTTCAACCTCTCTCACATCCAGGAACATGAATCTTAATCACCAAATTTTTAAAGCTCCAATCCAAAACCATCATTGGAGGGAGGCCATGCCAACAAAGATCGATCCTCTTTGAAAACAGAACACTTGAACTTTGGTACTGCCTCCACATAATCAATCTATCTTGGGCAATAAGTGGACATACAAAATAAAGCGCCATCCCGATTGCAAAATTTTTAGATACAAAGCATGTCTAGTAGCTCAAGGCTACATACAAAAATTCGGCTTACACTACAACAAGACCTACCGCCTCGTGGAAAAACACACAAAAAATTGAAACTCTCATAACCGTCTTTGTCAATCGCCATTGGCCCATCTTTCAACTCAACATCACCAATGCATTCCTTCACGAAGAGATTAAGAATACATTATACATGCACCAACCGTCGGGCTATGTTAACGACACTCAACCAAATCATGTATCTGCTATGGAAAGCAATTTACGGACTTAAGAAATCTCCCTGTCAGTGGTTAACAAAGTTCACGAGCAAACTAACTTATTTCGGCTTTCATAAAAGCCAAGCAAATCCATCCCTATTCATATACAAGCACAACTCTGTCCTAATTTTCTCCTATTATATGTTGACGATATTTTGGTGACAGGAAACAGCACAAGCACCAACAATAGCCTGTTAGAGGCACTTCATACCGAATTTCTAATGAAGAACATGGGTGTCGTTTCTACATTTCTCGGAATCAACATACAACATACTCCAACCGATCTCTTTCTTAGTCAAACCCACTACTTCAACTATTCTTACAAAAGCAAGCATGAAGATTGCAAACCTATATCCAACCCAATGTCGTCGTAGCAATCTTTCACCACTGAATTACAGCAACCCTTTGCCAATCCATCCCACAACCGCAAAACCATAGGCTCGTTACATTATTTATCGCTCACAAGGCAGACATAAACTTCATGGTCAATACCTCATCTCAACACACGCAACAACCAACATGCACTCACTTCCAACAACTTGAGCGTCTTTGCTGATACATCAAAGGAAAATTGGAATTTGGCCTTCCAATACCATAGGGACCTCTTCTTATTCGCAGTTATTCGGATTCTAGCTGAGCTAGTGACCCAGTAAATCGCCGGTCCTTCACCGGTCACTGTTTTTTCATGGCCAAATATGATCTCTTGGAAATTCAAGAAACAGGTTCGTTCCTCAACCGAAGCAAAGCATAGAGCATTGTCCAACACAGCCACCGACGTCATATGGCTCCGATGCTTGCTTCTCGATCTTCATGTATATATTACTTCACCTACTACAATTTATTGTGACACCACATCCGCTCTTGTTATTGCTCGCATTCCAATTTTTCATGCCCATGCTAAACATATTGAAATAGATCATCATTTCATTCGTGAAAAAATCATGTCCAAAGAGGTTGTCGTCGAACACATTTCCACAGGGCCACAAGTGAGCAGTGTCAAAGTTTTGAGAAAAATAGGCAGAATACTGAATAGGCTCGATTCCTTTTCCCTTTGCTTTCCTTCCATTAAATTATAACTTTACAATTTATTTTAAGTACAAAATAAAGTGCTTAATCTATTTTAGGTAACTTAATAATACATATTTCTAATCTAAATATTCAGCTAAAAGGAAAATAAATCATAACAAAGATGTTAAAAATAAGAAAACTCCTAATTTAGCTGACTGGTTTTTGTTTTTTCCTGATTGACATCTCCCCTCAAATTGATGTTGACTGATCGAAAAGCATCAATTTACCAATAAAAAACTGATAACATTGTCGGGACCAAAAATCTTCAAGCCGTGAGTGCCGAAGTCGAAAGTGTCGAAGCAGAGAATGTTGAAGCCTCGGAGACAACTCCTGAACTATAACATGATTCGAGCAAAGAGAAGCAAGAAATCCTTTATCATTATCGTCCATAAATTTAAATCATAGCCACAAGAAGGATTCGCTTCCGATTACACGATCCATTTGCTATCGATCATAGCCTACAAGTAGAATCCACATCCTGATCCAAATGTTATACATCATAGCCAACAAATAAGATCCAGTGACACGATCCAGATGCTACTGATCATAGCCAACAAGTAGGATCCACGCTCTATTAAACGATCCAAAAACTGTTGATTCTTCCTGTGACGACGATGACGATTTGTTCCCTGATATTCACACCAAAAGTGCTGAAGCCGAGATGTCGAAGTCGTGAGTGCAGAAGTCGAGATTGTCGAAGCCTCGAGTGCCGAAGCCGAATTCGTTGGTATAGAAAGGAGTGTCGAAGCCTTCAATCCTTGAGTGTGACCAAAAAGCCAAAGTCAAAGCGGACGAAGCCGAAGTACAAGAAACAGTCGAAGATACCGCAGAAGCAGCGATGTCTCGCGAAGGAGATCTAAAGAAATAATGGGACGATGAGCAGATGGGCGAGAAACAAGGCAAAGAAATAATTCCTCCCTTCTCGTCCTGCAAGAAGGCCGGCGGGAAGAGAGCCTTGACGGTACTCCAACAATTATCGGTGGTTATGGCAAAAATTTGGCTCTGATACCATGTCAAAGTTTTGAGAAAAATAGGCTGAATGCTGAATAAGCTCGATTCCTTTTCCCTTTGCTTTCATTCCATTAAATAATTTACGATCTATTTTAGGTACAAAATAAAATGCATAATCTATTTTAGGTAACTTAATAATACATATTCATAATTTAAATATTCAGCTAAAAGGGAAATAAATCATAATAAAGATGTTAGAAATAAAGAAGCTCATGATTATAAAAAACTCCTAATTTAACTGTCTGATTTCTATTCTTCCTGATCGACAAGCAGCCTGCCCGCAGACATATTCACCAAGTCGCTACCAATACATTGCTTTCTAATTCTTCGCGACAAGCTGACACTTCAACCTTGCATCATCAGGTTGAGGGGTATAATAACGAACCTATCGCTCAGGCAGCCACTAGCATCCACAGCGGAAAACCCACTACCCTTAGCAGCAATGAAGTCTCCACCACTCATGGTTCTCATCATGTGCACCTGTAGCCGTATTACTGAAATACCGTCACCTTTTCTCCCTTCTAGAATAACCCATCCCCTGTATAATTAGCTGGACGCTGTAGCTAGTCGGGAGCATTGTAAAAAAGCATCGCATTGAGTAACTCATGTTTCTTCATGTTAATTCATTTACAGGATCTGTTTCTTCTTCCTCCTCAAGCATCCTTTATTTNAGTAAATCGCCGGTCCTTCACCGGTCATTGTTCTTTCATGGCCCAAATCTGATCTCTTGGAAAGTCAAGAAACAGGCCACGGTGGCCCGTTTCTCAACCTAAGCAAAGTATAGAACATTGTCCAACACAAACACCGACGTCATATGGCTCCAACGCTTACTTCTTGATCTTCATGTATCTATTAATTCACCTACTACAATTTATTGTGACACCACCTCCGCTCTTGCTATTGCTCGCATTCCAATTTTTCATGCCTATGCTAAACATATTGAAATAGATCATCATTTCATTCGTGAAAAAATCATGTCCAAAGAGGTTGTCGTCGAACACATTTCCACAGGGCCACGAGTGAGCAGTGTCAAAGTTTTGAGAAAAATAGGCAGAATACTGAATAGGCTCGATTCATTTTCCCTTTGCTTTCATTCCATTAAATAATAATCTTACAATCTATTTTAGGTATAAAATAAAGTGTATAATCTATTTTAGGTAACTTAATAACACATATTCCTAATCTAAATATTCAGCTAAAAGGGAAATAAATCATAATAAAGATGTTACAAAATAAGAAAGCTCCTAATTATAGAAAACTCATAATTTAGCTTTCTGATTTTTGTTTTTCCTGATTAACATCCCCCCTCAAATTGATGTTGACTGATCAGGAAACATCAATTTGCCAACAAGAAACTGATAACACTGTCGGGACAAAAAATCCTCAAGTCGTGAGTGCCAAAGTTGAAAATGTCGAAGCCGAGAATGTCAAAGCCTCAAAGACAACTCCTGAACCATAACGTGATTCGAGTAAAGAGAAGCAAGAAATCCTTTATCATTATCATCCATAAATTCAAATCATAGCCACAAGAAGGATCCGCTTCCAATTACACGATCCAGATGTTATCGATCATAGCCTACAAGTAGGATCCACGTCCTGATCCAAATGCTACACATCATAACCCACAAATAGGATCCAATTACACGATCCAGATGCTCTTGATCATAGCCTACAAGTAGAATCCATGTCAAAGTTTTGAAAAAAATATGGTGAACAGGCTCAATTTTTGGTGGTTAGGGCAGGCAAAATTTTAGCTCTGATACCATGTCAAAGTTTTGAAAAAAATAGGCTGAATGTTGAACAGGCTCAATTCATTTTCCCTTTGTTTTCATTCCATTAAATAATAATCTTACAATCTATTTTAGGAACAAAATAAAGTGCATAATCTATTTTAGGTAACTTAATAATACATATTCCTAATCTAAATATTTAGCTAAAAGGGAAATAAATCATAATAAAGATGTTAGAAATAAGGAAGTTCATATTTATAGAAAACTCTTAATTTAGCTGTCTGATTTCTAATTTTCCTGATTGACAAGCAGCCTGCAAGCATATTCACCAAGTCGCTACCAACACATCGCTTTCTAATTCTTCACGACAAGCTGACACTTCAACCTTGCATCATCAGGTTGAGCGGTATAATAACGAACCTATCGCACAGGCAGCCACCCTACCATCCATAGCAGAAAACCCACTACCCTACCCGCACCTTTTCTCCTTTTTAGAATAATCCATCCCCTGTATAATTAGCTGGACACTGTAGCTAGCCGGGAGCAATGTAAAAAAGCATCACATTGAGTAACTCCTGTTTCTTCCTATGAATTGATTTACATGATCTGTTTCTTCTTCCTCCTCAAGCATCCTTTATTTCAATCCTTCTATATATATATATATATATATATATATATATATCAGTAGTGGCAGCGGGTTCTGCTAGGGTTTCGCTCGTTGGCACTTCCCTCTGTGATTCCTCGTTTTCTCACTTTCTCTCCGTCGTTTTTCGCAACGACGTTTTCATGCCCTCGTAGCTTTCTCAACGACACTCGCTTGCAAACGTCTTTGTCGTTGACGCTTGCTCGCGTCGTCTTTGTAATCAACGACGTCACCCGCAGTCGACAACGCTTGCCCTCATAGTTGTGGCTCACGTCTTCTCTGCTCGACATCTCACCCGCAGTTGACAACACTTGCCCTCATTATCGCTCGTTGTCGTCTCCCGTAGTCGACGACGTCTCCTGGCAACGACGTCTGATTCCCATAGCTGACGGCTCTTCCTTCTCGCAGTCGTCTTCTGTAGTCGACGCACTTCTCCTTCGCAGTCGTCTCCTTCCAGACGACGCGACTGTTTGCTCTCCTGCCCGACAGACACCATCTTGTCGGTGGAGATGGCATCAACGATTTGTTCCTATGCCACAACACTTGCCGACGAATTTCTTATTCCTACTCGTGCTCCTCTTTCAAGTTCAGATACTGGTTTTCGTATTAACAAGTTCTGCAATGTACCACAATCTTTCCACGAGGCTCAGAGGTGGTGGTGATCACACTTTCATTAGAAAGCTTGGTAAAAAAATGATAATCCTGCTCTTATTCTCACAGAGGTTGAAACCAGTACTCTCGCGTCTTCTTAGTGTTTTGCTCGAGTGGGGAATTTATGGCCACCGAAACCTTGAGATCATTCAGAAAGATTTTGATGCTATGAAACTGTTAGGCAGCTGGAATATTGGTTTACTTGACGGTCGACATATGCTTATTCAGTAATCTCACGATGCCGATTACACTCGTATTTTTTTCTCGAAAAGTTATTTAGATCGACAGTCGTTATATGAAAATTCTGAAGTGGACTGTTGATTTTGATCTAAAAGCGGGGTCCCCTATCATTCATATTTGGATAAATTTTTCGGGGTTAAAATTACATCTGTTCAACTTGGAAATTCTCTACTCATTAGCAACTGTTTAAGGTAAACCTCTCAAGGTTGATAGTCTTCCGCTTGCTGTTACCAGACCCTCTGTGACTTATGTTTTAGTTCAGAGATATATCACTCAACCAGCTTAGAATGAGGTATGGATTTGAATCACTTACAACGAGTGTTGACAAAATGTTGAAATAGAACCACACACTCCTTATTGCTCTTAGTGTAGTATGTTTGGCCACAATTCTACTATTTGTTATTGCTTGCATCCTCATATAAGGTCGGATATCGCTAAAGATTAGTCACTTACCATCCTTGTTGAGAAGATGCAACCCGATCCTCTTTCCAACACCGCAATTCCTGATGAAGAATATCATACTACAGGTACAGATCCAATTATTTTTCTACCACCCACTCCCATTGAAGAAGACTCACTTACATGCCAAGACACACGAGAGTGCTCATTTGATCCAATAAAAGATCAGCTGGTACAACAAGTAGTTGCTTCTAATGTTCAATAACCTACACATTTTCGACACACTTTAGACCAATCCACTTATCAGGTGAGTCAATCTTCAGATGAGGAATGACAGATCTATTTTAGGAGGAAAAAGAAAAATGGAGGCTGACTCGACCTCGGGAACCTATTGGATGATACATTTGTTACTACTCGCAATGACACTCATCATAACAATTTATTAGCTGACTCCTTCCTTAGAACTAAAGGCAGAGGCAAAGCAAAATTGGGTCGCTCTCTAGCTACCTGATACTACGTATTTTGGCACTTTTTTTGTTTTTTCTTTGTCTCTCATGTATTTTTTTTGTATTTTCTCGTTTTAGANATATATATATATATCTATGTGTGTGTGTGTGTGTGTGTAGCGGCAGCAGGCTCTGCTAGGGCTTTGCTCGTTGGCCATTCCCTGCGTGATTCCTCGTTTTCTCACTTTCTCTCTGTCGTTTTTCGCAATGACGTTTCATTCCCTCGTAGCTTTCTCAACGACGCTCGCTTGCAAATGTCTTTGTTGTTGACGCTTGCTCGCGTCGTCTCTGTAATCAACGACGTCACCCGCAGTCGACAATGCTTTCCCTCGTAATTGTGGCTCGCGTCTTCTCTACTCGACGTCTCACCCGCAGTTGACGACACTTGCCCTCATTATCACTCGTTGTCGTCTCCCGTAGTCGACGACGTCTCCTGGCAACGACATCTGATTCCCATAGCCGATGACTCTTCCTTTTCGCAGTCGTCTTCTGTAGTCGACGCACTTCTCCTTCGCAGTCGTGTCCTTCCAGATGACCCGACTGTTTGCTCTCCTGCTCGACATACACCATCTTGTCAGTGGAGATGGCATCGATGATTTGTTCCTATGCCATAGCACTTGCCGGCGACTTTTCTATTCCTACTCATGCTCCGCTTTCAGGTTCAGAGACTGGTTTTCGTATTAGCAAGTCCTGCAATGTTCCACAATTTTTCCACGAGGCTCTTGAAGGTGATGGTGATTACACTTTCATTAGAAAGCTTGATAAAAAATGGGAATCCTGCTCTTATTCTCACAGAGGTTGAAACCAATACTCTCGCGTCTTCATGACGTTTTGCTCGAGTGCGAAATTTATGGTCACCCAAACCTTGAGATCATTCAGAAAGATTTTGATTCTATGAAGCTGTTAGGCAGTTGGAATATTGGTTTACTTGACGGTCGACATATGCTTATTCAGTTTTTCTTGAAAAGTTATCTAGATCGACAATCGTTATTTGAAAATTCTGAAGTGGGTTGTTGATTTTGATCGAAAAGCGGGGTCCCCTATCATTACTATTTGGATAATGTTTCCAGGGTTAAAATTACATCTATTCAACTTGGAAATTCTCTACTTATTAGCAACTGTTTAAGGTAAGCCTCTCAAGGTTGATAATCCTCCGCTTGTTGTCACCAGACCCTCTGTGACTTATGTTTTAGTTGAGAGAGATATTACTCAACCAGCTCAGGATGAGGTATGGATTGGAACCACTTATAACGAGTGTTGGTAAAAGACACCCTCCTTATTGCTCTCATTGTAGTATGTTTGGTCACAATTCTACTATTTTTTATTGCTTGCATCCTCATATAAAGTCGGATATCGCTAAAGATCAGTCACATACCATCCCTGTTGAGAAGATGCAACCCGATCCTCTTTCCAACACCACAGTTCCTGATGAAGAACACCATACTACAGGTAGAAATTCAATCGTATTTTTACCACCCACTGTTATTGAAGAAGACTCACTTACATGTCAAGACACACGACAGTGCTCATTTGATCCAATAAAAGATCAGCTGGTACAACAAGTAGTTGTTTCTAATGTTCAACAACCTACACATGTTTGACACACTTTAGACCAATCCACTTATCATGTCAGCCAATCTTCGAATGAGGAATGGCAAACCTATTTTAGGAGGAAGAAAAAAAATGGAGATTGACTCGACCTCGGGAACCTATTGGATGATACATTTGTTACTACTGACAATGACACTCATCATACCAATTTATTAGCTGACACCTTCCCTAGAACTAGAGGCAGAGGCAGAGGCAAGGCAAACTTGGGTTGCTCTCTAGCTACCTGATACTACGTATTTTGGCACTTTTTTGTTTTTTCTTTGTGTCTCATGTATCTTTTTTTGTATTTTCTCGTTTTGGAAACATTTGTCATTATCGTGTGGGCAGGGTGTCATGCTTGTGCCTTCCTAGACAATCTATTTGTATCATTCTTTCTAATTAATATATTAGCCTTTGGGCTATATCATAAAGATTCATTAAACATGTAATTCACTTGATTGGAATGATCAAAAGCTTAAAATAGCACATCAGAGTTGATTTTTATATTGAAACATTGATTTGAAGCTATAATATTATTTTTATTAAATCAATTTCATTAATAATTCCCCTTTTTAATACAAAACTACACAAAAAAATGCTCTAAAATCAACATTACAGATACATAGGTCTGATACAATACATCAAGAAAATGTAATTAAAAATTAGTTGTCCAAGTCTAGAACAATCATCTAACTTTAAGCTCACTTAATTCATTTATTTCTTCTATCATTGCCTCCTTATGCACTAATAATAATAATTACAAGAGATTATTTTTAATCTTTTAAAACATCAATCACCTTGTAACTTGAAGAGCAAAGCCTCCCTTCACTTAAAACCAAATAGATATGTGAATGGGTGAATAATAAGTCTAGATGATTAAATGGAACCCAACACAAAATCAAATACAAGTAAGAATGCTAAAGAATTACATACACATCATAACTATCCCCATTAAAAAATAAAAAAATTAAGAGCTCCATATATGCTTACAAGGTTTAATAAAATCTTGGTCAACTAGCTCACACAATGGAGTCTCCAAATAAATACTTTGGGGCCATTATATAAAAAGGCTTAGCTATAGGAGTTGTATGACATACCAACACAATAAAAACCTCATCTAAATTTTTCTTGAAAAAATCAGTAACCTCATGAACGACCTTAAAGCATGTTATAAGTTTATATTTAAATTTAAATTTATTTCAAAAATATATCAAAAAACTATCATTGCTCATCCACCTTAGCTTTTTCTCCTCTAACTTGTGAGATCATGCTTGTATATAATTGTGATATTTTGTGATAGTCATGTATCAGACACACCAAATTTATCAGGTAATATGAGAATTTTACAATGTAAGTGTGGTATTTGTTGGCCAAATTCAAACCAAATAGTAGGGCTGCAAACGAGCCGAGCTTGAGCGAGCTCAGGCTAGGCTCGTGTTTGGCTCATTCGAAATAGCTCGTGGTTGAAATCGGCTCATGTTTGAAATTGGCTCGTGAACAGTGTATTTGTGTTCCGGTCGATTTAAATATTCGTGTTCGTGTTGGGCTCGAAATTGGCTCGAAAAAATTAAATTGAAAAAAATAGATGTAAAGTGTGGGATTCGAACCAGAACCAAATGCATACAAAAGAAAGCACTAACCATATTACCACACGAGTTGTTATGATATATATATTATTATATAAATAATTATATATTATTTTTTTAATTTCGAGCTAAAACGAGAGCCGAACAATAGTGAACAAAGAGATATTCGTGTTCGGCTTGTTTATAATTCGAACTTTAAAAACTTGTTCGCGTTCGACTCGTTTACTTAACGAACGAGCCGAACACGAACTACTTAACGAGCCGAACACAATCAGTTCGCAAACAACAAGCTTTTTTGACAACCCTACCAAATAGTTAGAAATGATTGGTTCTAGTTGAGATTTATCAGAGAATGTTGCAAATTTTGGCTTCAATCTGCCATTCTGCGGGTCAAGTCTGAAATCAGGCCAAAGACATCGAAATAAATGAAACTATCAAAATATTGAAAAATTCTAGTAATAAAAAACATTCAAAATTGTCAAAATTAAAAATGCATTAAATTATCAATAAATTAATGAAGTAAATAAAAAAGTAATTAAACAAGAAAGTCGAGGCCTTAAGTAATCATGTAATTATTAATGGCAGCCATAGAAAGGACTTCTGTAAACTAAAGAGGATAAAAGCAACATAATCCCCTCATTATTTCTCTTTTTTCAAGCCATTAGCATGTTAGCAAAAAGCCACTAAGAACACAGAAACTAAGTGCCGGTTTGGGATCTTTTCTAGTTTTGATTTAGCATTATTTCTCTTTATTTTCACATCAAAATACCACCATTACTGATTTTTTAGAAAAAAAAAATACTTTTTCATGCATAAGTTTAAGAAAATAAAGTTATAAATGCAAATAATAAGCTTTAGGCATTAGATATGTAAATAAAAAGGAATTATGTAATATGTATGTAAATTTTCATTTTAATTTTTATTTTTAAAAAAGAACCAGCTCAATCTTAAAAACACAAAATAATTTTTAGATGTTCAAGTGATTTTAGAAATTACCATTGTTGCTAGCCGCATCCAAGATCCACTGTCGGCCGTCAAAATTAGCCCAACTCCGCAAGCCGCTACCATCAATTACTACCGCCTCGTCACCATCGCATTGTTGTCTAACATGTTGGGATACCACAGGCCGCTAGCCACCACTGTCATTATTGTTATCATTCGTATCAACCGCCACACATTACTTTGCCAATGACCGCCAGCCACCATTGCATAAATTTATTTATTCAATATTTAATTAAAATAAAATATATTTCTAATATATCAAACATGTTTTATTTTAAATTAGAATATTAAAAAAATAATAATGACAAAAAAGAATAAAACAAATAACAATTAAATAGCCCCTAAGGCAGGGAAAAAATTTATGTGCGATAGACGTACGCAACGATGCGTGTAATATTGGAGTTATACCGAGGGTACAAGGGGGTTACATCCACGGTATAACCCCTTGTAACCTCCTTGTACATTCCTGTAACATATTTGTACCTCAAAATAAGTTTCGCGCTTCTGTTATCATATATTAAGAGGTTACACGTAAATTACAGGGAGATTACAATGGCTTATACCGTGGATGTATCCCCCTTGTACTCTCGGTATACCTCAATATCGCATGCAGTTCTGTGTACATCTATCGCACGCAAATTTTTTCCCTAAGACAGGTCATGATCTAGGTAACTTCAAGAAGGCATGGGCATTTCCATAACTCCTCTCAAACTCAATTGAAAGAGTATCATCTATAATTAATCATCCGGTCAAGGGCAGTAACATGGCTGATGAAAGGAGAGAATATGATCAACTTTAATATAAGCACAGGGATCTCAAAGCAAGAGACTGCTGCCCCTTTTCCCTTTTTACATTAAAATTGCATAGCATCATCTTATCTAAGCTATGTTTATATGTATTTACATTTAGCTGAGGTTTCTTAAGACCTTTATGTTGATCAATGCACCTAAATCAACCAAAATTTTGGACTTATTGAAATTTTCTATATTTATAGAAATATATAAAGAGCAATTATGATCAGCTAGCACAAGGAATAAATCTTCACAAGAAAATGTGATTCTAAGAATATCCTCAAAATAGTTGACTTCTTAAGAAATTACTGCCTACTTAATTAAGCGGATCTTTGGATCAAGCAAAGACTTAATTAATGACTCTCTTATCTCTTTAGATAAGAAAAGCACATACATGCTATGATTGGCTAATAGTTCTCTCTGATTAGCTAAATGTTAATGTTATCGGACCTCCCCAACTTATACCGAACTGGTCCAGAGTCCCCTCCCCGCCCCACATCAATCTACTGAGATTGGTGGAGCATCGACCTCATCTGCCGAAGCTTCTGACTCCTCATGATGTGGCGTTAGGTTGGCCACGTTGAAGGTGGCGGAGTTGTTGTAACCTCCAGTAATTGGAGGATTTTCGACTTTCAGCACTTGTCTCCTTGCTGCCATGGCTAAGATTAGATTTAGGAGGTGAAAGAGGGTGTACGCGACTAATTTAGGGGGAAAATAAACTATTTAAGTTTGTTGATTTTGAAAAGCAGCAAGGGGGAATTAGGGTTAGGCAAGATTTGGTTATGTCTTGGTGGGTTTAGATTTGGGAGGTGAAAGATGGTATATGGGGCTGGTTTAAGGTACAAAAAAATTATTTGCGGTTGTTGACTTTGAACATCAGCAAGGGGAAATAGGATTAGGCCAAGAACAAACATTGGTTTAGTAGCTTTAGATTTGGGAGGGATTTGGTAACTGTAGAATGAAACTAGGGTTAGACTAGCTATGGTACCAAATGATATCAGAGAAGGGGATTGGGGAAGATTTAGCAAGGATAGCCAGGGTTGGAGAAGATTCAACATGAACAACCAAGAAAGTAATCTGACACAGAGAAACAAAAATAACCAGAACAAAGACTAGAATAACTAATCAAATAAAAGATACAAGAGCTTTCTACTCTCGCAACCGATCGGAATATAAAAATCACCACCCGAATGATTGAAAAAAGAAGAAGACCCGTGATGTCACCACCACTAAGCGAAGAATGCAGTCGCCACCACCCAACACTATGAATACAGACCCACAGACCCTCACAAAACTCAAATAAACAAAAGATCCATAATACAAAAACGCCTGCATATTATAATCAATTAAGGACCTAAACTTAATACAAAAACAAACGAAAATACCCTTGTTGCTTTTAGGAATGTGTGACAACCTAGCCCTAGGAAGAGGGTCGGTCGGCCCTCACCCACTTAGACGNCGGAATATAAAAATCACCACCCGAAGGATTGAAAAAAGAAGAAGACCCGTGATGTCACCACCACTAAGCGAATAATGCAGCCACCACCCAACACTATGAATACAGACCCACAGACCCTCACAAAACTCAAATAAACAAAAGATCCATAATACAAAAACGCCTGCATATTATAATCAATTAAGGACCTAAACTTAATACAAAAACAAACGAAAACACCCTTGTTGCTTTTATGAATGTGTGACAACCTAGCCCTAGAAAGAGGGTCGGTCGGCCCTCACCCACTTAGACCAACTGGTTNATATATATATATATATATATATATATATATATATATATATATATATCATAAAGATTCATTAAACATGTAATTCGCTTGATTGGAATGATCAAAAGCTTAAAATAGCACATCAGAGTTGATTTTTTATATTGAAACATTGATTTGAAGCTATAATATTATTTTTATTAAATAAATTTCATTAATAATTCCCCTTTTTTATACAAAACCACACAAAAAAATGCTCTAAAATCAACATTACAGATACATAGGTCTCATACAATACATCAAGAAAATGTAATTAAAAATTAGTTATCCAAGTCTAGAACAATCATCTAACTTTAAGCTCTCTTAATTCATTCATTTCTTCTATCATTGCCTCCTTATGCACAAATAATAATAATTACAAGAGATTATTTTTAATCTTTTAAAACATCAATCACCTTGTAACTTGAAGAGCAAAGCCTCCCTTCACTTAAAACCAAATACATATGTGAATGGGTGAATAATAAGTCTAGATGATTAAATGGAACCCAACACAAAATCAAATACAAGTAAGAATGCTAAAGAATTACATGCACATCATAACCATCCCTATTAAAAAATAAAAAAAATATGAGCTCCATATATGCTTACAAGGTTTAATAAAATCTTGGTCAACTAGCTCACACAATGGAGTCTAGCTATAGGAGTTGTATGACATACCAACACAATAAAAACTTCAACTAATTTTTTCTTGAAAAAATCAGTAACCTCATGAACAACATTAAAGCATGTTATCAGTTTATATTTAAATTTAAATTTATTTCAAAAATATATCAAAAAACTATCATTGCTCATCCACCTTAGCTTTTTCTCCTCTAACTTGTGAGATCATGTTTGTATATAATTGTAATATTTTGTGATAGTCATGTATCAGGCGCACCAAATTTACCAGGTAATATGAGAATTTTACAATGTAAGTGTGGTATTTGTTGGCCAAATTCAAACCAAATAGTAGGGTTGCAAATGAGCCGAGCTTGAGCGAGCTCAGGCTAGGCTCGTGTTTGGCTCATTCGAAATAGCTCGTGGTCGAAATCGGCTCATGTTTGAAATTCGCTCGTGAACAGTGTATTCGTGTTCTGGTCGATTTAAATATTCGTGTTCGTGTTCGGCTCGAAATTGGCTCGGAAAAATTAAATTGAAAAAAATAGATGTAAAGTGTGGGATTCGAACCAGAACCAAATGTATA
>JXCR01144943.1:4595-19812 GCA_002079205.1 Phalaenopsis hybrid cultivar | reverse complement strand
GTGCAGGAAATAGCTTATGCATATTGCAGTTTGGCAGGGAAGTATTAATGTTGGTTTTATTTGATGGTTTGGATTTGTTTTTGTTGTCTCTTAACTGGAATATTTATTTGCTTTAGATACTTGCTGAGCTGGGCACTTCAATTGCAAACTTGATGAGATTTTGGAAAGAAATTATAAAAGAGGTTTCTCTTTACCCGTAAGGCCGTAACATATTTGTATATGTATTGTGGTGCAATAAAGATAATTCCTCATGTCAATTCTGCTAACAGTTCAATGGAAAATGACATTCATAGCTAAACTTGCAGTTCTGCTAACTGCTAAGGTTCATTTGATTGCTTTGATAATCTATTTGGGTGCAATATTAATGTTTTTAATTGTAGTGCAGGAAATAGCTTATGCATATTGCAGTTTGGCAGGGAAGTATTAATGTTGGTTTTATTTAATGGTTTGGATTTATTTCTGTTGTCTCTTCACTGGAATATTTATTTGCTTTAGATATTTGTCGAGCTATGCACTTCAATTGCAAGCTTGATGAGGTTTTGGAAAGAAATTGTAAAAGAGGCTTCTCTTTACCCGTAAGGTCGTAACATAATTGTATATGTATTACGCATTTACATTTGCCTGAAGTTAAAGTTGATTTGTTCATTTTCTTACAGATAGAGCTTTTGGGCAAGCATGAATTCATGGTTGAGCTTCATGAATTAATCCTGAAGATGTCATTTGAGCCTTCCATCCCAATGTGGACTACAATTTATTATAGCTGTAGTAATTATTAATTAGTAAACATGTGTATAGGAGATTGAGGGAAGTGAATGCAAGTTTAATTTACAATTTAAAATTTGATTTCAAATTCACAGAGCTCTTAGAATTGAAATGAATTTACAATTTGAACATTATCTATTTATGTAAGATATTATTTGTTTGACTAATGATGAAGAGATGTTTTTGTGGAAGTTTTTTATTTATTGTTTTTGATAATTTGAGAATTAATTAATAATTCTTATATATTTTATTTATAGTTATTCCAATTTTTAAAAGTTAAAATGGTGGCATTTTTTATGTGGTATGAGAATTAATATTTAATTTTTTTTCTATTTAACAAATTAAAAAATATAAAAAATTTGAAAATTTTCGAACGTTTCGAACATTTCGAACATTTCGAACATATTCGAACGATTCGAACGATTCGAACAATTCGAACTAATTTCGAACAAATCGAACCGAACACGAACATACCTTTCACGAACAATTTCGAACACGAGCCTATTTCAAACAAACAATATTTCAAACGAACCGAACACGAACACGAGCACTGTTCGTTCGTGTTCGGTTCGTTTACACCCCTAGCCAGAGGCAAGACTAGATTGGGATGACCCACACTTTTTCAGTGTCTCGGTGGGTTTTTGAGTTTTTTCTTTTATTTCTATATGTACACATCTTTTACTTTTTTGATGTATGTTGTACCGTGTGGGTTGGGAGTTTAGGCTCACCATACAAACATTTCTGTATCTTTATCTTTAATATATTAGCCCTTGAGCTTTTTCAAATATATATATATATATTGAAAGCCAAAAGACTAATATATTAAATAAAAAGTACGGTACATATAGATTTTTTGTAAGATCCCAAACATGACACCCAGCCCACACAAAAATCACCAAATCAAATGGTTCCAAAAATGAGAAAATACAACAAAAAACATAAGAGATCCAAATAAAAAAATCAAAATGTGCGAAAATAAGAGTATCAGGTAGCTGGAGAGCGACCCGATTTTGTCTTGCCTCTGCCACTAGTTTTAGGGAAGGAACCAGCTAATAAATTAGTCAAATGAGTGTGATTGNAAATAAGAGTATCAGGTAGCTGGAGAGCGACCCGATTTTGTCTTGCCTCTGCCACTAGTTTTAGGGAAGGAGTCAGCTAATAAATTAGTCAAATGAGTGTGATTGTCAATGGTAACCAATGTATCATCCAATAGATTCACTAGCTCGAGTCGTCCTCCGTTCTTTTTCTTCCTCCTCGTGTAGACCTGTCATTCCACATCTGAAGATTGACTGACCTGATCAGCAGAATGGTCTGAAGTGTGCATAAAATGTGTAGGTTGTTGAACAATGAAACAACTACTTGTTATACCGGCTGATCTTTTATCGGGTGGTTCAAAGGAACACTCTCGTGTGTCTTGACATGTAAGTGGGTTTTCTTCAATAATAGTAAGTGGTATCAACACATTTGGATATGTACCTGCAGTAAGGCATTCTTCATGTGGAACTGTGATGTTGGAAAGAGGATCGGATGGGTCTTCTCAACAAGAATGATAGGTGGTTGATCTTTAGTGATATTCGGTTTTAGATGAGAATGCAAACGATAGCAAATAGTAGAACTAAAGTCAAACATATTACAATGAGAGCAATAAGAAGAATGTAGTTCTATTTCAACCTTTTGTCAATACTCGTTGTAAATAGTGTCAATTCATATCTCATCTGGAGCTAAGTGATATCTCTCTCAAATAAAACACAAGCCATAGAGGGTCTGGTGATAGCAAGCGTAAGACTATCCACCTTGAGAGGCTTACCGTAAGCAGTTGCTAAAGCGTAGAGGATTTCCATGTTGAACAGATGTAATTTTAACCCCAGAAATTTTATCCAAACTGGAATGATAGAGAACTCCGCTTTTGAATCAAAACCGACAGTCTACTTCAGAATTTTCATAAAATGATTGTCGATCTTAATAACTTTTCAAGAGAAAATGCGAGTGTAATCGACATCGTGAGATAGCTAAATAAGTATATGTCGACCGTCTAGTAGACCAATGTTCTAACTGGCCAATAGTTTCATAGCATCAAAGTCTTTCCTAATGATTTCCAATTTTGGGCNCATTGAGATTCATATTGTCATCTATGGGTATCTCGTGCAAATAATCGCTGCAGTGAACCTGTTTTATTTTTTTACAGTGAGGAGGTGTTGAGCATAAAATTGTTCATAATTGGAAACTTCATTTGGGCTGGAAAGTTTTTGGCAGTCTGAATAGACATGGAAATGGGTATCTCGTGCAAATAACAGTTTCATTTGGGTTGGAAAGTTTTTGGAGCCTGAATTGGGCAAGTAATTGTAGAACATAAAGAATGTTTTGTAGGCACTGGACAGAACTTGAAATTTGTCTATGATGTTTTTGTAGGCTACTGGTTTGATAGGAAATACTGCTTGGCTCTCACTTTCTCTATTTCTTTGTAATAATTACATGTGAGGATGGATTAAAGTGAAGGCAGCCAAGGTATGGCGTCCCCTCTTTTATCTCCAGCTATCAGAGGAAGCATGTAGAGCCCTATTCATCATTGGCTTTTATCACTTCATAGATAGCCACGTTGGTTAAAAGAAGCTTTTGAGGAAGGTGAGCGTGAGAGATTAAATCCTAGATTAATATGCAATGCTCTTTTATAAATTATCTGAAAAGTGGCATTGGCTTTTATCACTTCATAAACATTTGAAACCTTGTTTTTTAGTGTTTTACNAATATCTTAATATCGGAGACAAATCAATGAAGTTACTCAAGTGGTCTCCTAATTTCGACCAAAATCATGAAACTCTCAGTGTACCGATATGGTTTAGTTTTTCTGGTCTCAAGCTGTATTTTTTTCACCATCAGGTTCTCTACTCTATTGGGGTCATTCTTGGGGATCCTCTAAAACTAGATCTGCCTACTTTCAACCTAACCAGACCCTCGGTGGCCAAAATACTTGTGGAAAGGGATATTACTTTACTTGATATTATTGAAGTTTGGCTAAGTATAACCCATAATGGTTATTGGCAACAAATCGTCATGGAACACAAACCCTATATTGTACCCATTGTAAGATGTTTGGTCACATCCTTGTTAAATGCCACAAACGTCATCCTAATTTGAAATATAAGGTTCAAGTAAATAAGGATCGGTCTAACCCCACTGCTGTGGAAATTTTAATTTCACCTGAAGAGGATACTACCAGACATGAGGTGTTTGTTGCCCCTGAGGATCCCCCCTTGAAACTGTTGTTACTGCTACTGCGAGTGATGAGATGCCGGCACCTACAAAATCCATACAAAACAATACTGATGGACTCTTACCTATAAATGATGGTGTTCAGACTGATAATCAGGAGAGCCTTGCAACTCCACTTCTTCAAGAAGTATCCAGTGTAGCGCCAACTCATAGTTCACATATTCCAGAACCTACTGTGGGTACTACTGTTGGTAATCCTTCTTCAGCTCTACCCCATCAAGATAATTCTTCGGAGGAGGAATGACAAGTTTACACTTTCAGGAGGAAGAAGCAGAATGGAGATCTACTAGAGCTCAGGAGTCTTATGGATGATACTTTGGTTACTACGGGTAATGGTCAGCACCTTACCAATCTGCTAGCTGGATCCCTACCGAGAACTAGAGCCAGAGGCAAGACTAGATTGGGATGACCCACACTTTTTCAATGTCTAGGTGGGTTTTTGAGTTTTTTCTTTTATTTTTATATGTACCCATCTTTTACTTTTTTGATGTATGTTGTACCGTGTGGGTTGGGAGTTTAGGCANACCATTGAGGATGGCCTGTGGGGAGGCTTCTCAGGCAACGTAAAGTATTCTGTGGGAACTTTATATAGAGTTGAACCATTCAGGCTGGTATATATGCAAGTTATAAACTGATTCTTATTCCTTGTTGAGGTAGATTGTAAGGTGTTTGCAGAACTTTGCATCAGCAATATTTGTAGTTCTGTGGAGTTCAGGGTAAACAGATTCAAGCTTAAGCAAGTTTTCTCAGCCAATTCTGTATTAGATAGCTATATTTGTATTTCAATCTGAATTTGAGTTTACACCAAAACATATTTATGAATATAAAATGAAATTGAATCAAAGTTTACCGTGAGTATGGATTGAATATGAGTGTGAGATCATTTCTGATGTTTGCAACTAAATTGGTGTTTGAATGTATTCTTTATTTTAGATATAAAAGAATGGAGGACATTTGAGAGAAAGTGTGTTGACAGCTCTAAGNATTGCCCGAAGTAACCAAAGCATCATCCATCAGATTTATGAGCTCAAGTAAGTCTCCATTCTTCTTCTTCCACTTGGATGTGTAGACCTCTCATTCCTCATCCGATGATTGACTCATATGATCAATAGATTGTTCCAAAGTTAGCCGAACAGGTATAGGTTATTACACATTGTGATCCCCATGAGCCTGAGTCATTAGCAGCTTCCTCGACCTGATGAGGTTGTAGTGAAGTAGTAGAAATATTGTCACCTGTGATATCGGTGATAGGTTCTAGGGCAGGTCGGGTCTGAAGAATCTCCCTCTCCCCCACGATTGGAGTTTCCAAAGGCGGGGGAGCTACAACCTTGTGTTGGGACTGAATGGTTGTCATATTGCCTGCGAGGATAGTGACGTCTTCAGATATATCATTTTGATGATCAATAGTATCAATAACTTGGAGCTAATCAGAAAGAGATGAATTCACTATCTCTGGCGGAGCACTGTGCTTTTTTAGTCTGAGGTGGGGATATAGATGGTGGCATTGAGAACTGGAGCGGTCAAACATATGACAATTCAAACAATACGAAGGAAAAGACTCAAACACTGCATTTTGTCAATATTCATGGTGTTGTGTGCCCAACCAAATTTCTTCAGAAGCAAATGAAGTGATATATCTTTCAACAAGTACACTGGCTTTAGATGGATGAGAAAGATTAAAAGTAGGAATGTCCATTTTGAGTGGTTTACCATAAGTTGAGGCAATACAGCACAACACTTTTTGAGTAAAATAATGAAATTTCATACTAGGAATGCAAATCCAAACCGAAATGATTGGTGGTTTCGTTTGTGGATCAAAATCCACAGACCATTTCAGAATCTTCATTGCTCTGTTATCAATCCAGATTATCCTTCTAGCAAATAATCTTGTGTAATTCTCTTCATTATTTAGTTGTATAAGAATGTGTCTTCCATCTAACAGTCTAATTTTTCACTTCCAAACAAGGTGCATAAGCTAAAATTCCTTGCGAATCAGCTGCATTTTGAGATGGTCATACAAAAAATTTCCAACCAAATTCAGTCGACAGGAGGAAACAAGTTAAATACCTTCAGCTTCTGTAAAAAGATAACAGACTTCCCATTTTCCCTACCGGGTTTCTTAATGTCCTCCGCCCACTCAAACCAAGGAGAGAAAGAGCATGATTTAGGTGTACCTGAGGCGTGGACATCCGCAAGGTCAGCAGCATATGATTTGTCCGAAACCATCCCCAATAAGAGGTGCGGCGTTAAGAAGAACAGTGAAGAAAGAAAAGCAGAGAGCAAAATCTGAATTCAGAACATAGAGCAGGAGCGGAAACTGTGAAGCCCCTGCGATTTTAGCTCAAGCCCGAGGATTGTGAAAGAAAAAATGCGGCGTGGAAGAAGATGAGAGGGGACGACGACGAAGGAAAGGAGAGCGGTGGACCTTGCAGACGACGTCGACAAGGAGGAAAGACTGCGACGACTTTCCAAAACGGGGATGAAGAAGAAGGGACGTCGAAGAAGACGCCGCGAATAGAGAAGAGGATCCGATGCGATAGCTCGCCGTAACAGTTGCTAGGTTTTGTCATGAGGTGAAAACCTAGCAGAGCCGAGCGAGGAGGAAGATGACACCATTCTTATATATATATATATATATATATATTAGAATCTATTAGAATCTAAAAATACTCAAATACTAGATTATAATTTATTTTTCTCATGTGAGTAGGGGTGTAAATGAGCCTAGCTCGAGCGAACTGAATGTGTTCGTGTTTGGCTCAAAAAAATGTTCGTGTTCGTTTTCAGCTCATGTTTAGCTCCAATTGGCTCGTTTAAATTATTTAGAAAAATAAATGTTAGGCATGGCCATTGGATTCAAACCTACACTATTCCTATGCAATAAGAAATGCAAAACCACATGACCACAAGAGTTGTGGTGATTTAAACTTAGATATAAATATAGATAGTATATTATTATATAAAGAAAATATATGTTTTTCCTTTTTCAATATAAAAAGAGCCAAACACGATTGAACAGAGGGTTGCTCGTTTTCGGCTCGTTTATTATTCGAGCTTAAAAAGTTTGTACGTGTTCGACTCTTTTACTAAACAAACGACTCAAAGGCGAGTTGTTCACAAACAACGAGCTNATGCAATAAGAAATGCAAAACCACATGACCACAAGAGTTGTGGTGATTTAAACTTAGATATAAATATAGATAATATATTATTATATAAAGAAAATATATGTTTTTCCTTTTTCAATCTAAAAAGAGCCAAACACGATCNAATATAGATAATATATTATTATATAAAGAAAATATATGTTTTTCCTTTTTCAATCTAAAAAGAGCCAAACACAATCGAACAGAGGGTTGCTCGTTTTCGGCTCGTTTATTATTCGAGCTTAAAAAATTTGTACGTGTTCGGCTCTTTTACTAAACAAACGACTCAAAAGCGAGTTGTTCACAAACAACGAGCNCTTTTCAAGAGAAAATGCGAGTGTAATTGACATCGTGAGATAGCTAAATAAGTATATGTCGACCGTCTAGTAGACCAATGTTCTAACTGACCAATAGTTTCATAACATCAAAGTCTTTTCTAATGATCTCCAATTTTGGGTGACCATAAAGAAATTTCCCCACTAAAGCAAAACGCCAAGAGGACGCTAGAGCACTAGTTTCAACCTTAGTGATGATAAGTGCGGCTTCCCATTTTTTTCCCAAGTTTTTTAATAAAAGTGTGATCACCGCCACCTTTAAGAGCCTCGTGGTACAATTATGGAAAATTGCAGGACTTACCGATAGCAAAAGCAAGCTCTAAACTTGGAGGGGCACGAGCAGGAATGGGCAAGTCGACGGCAAGGGCATTTGCATAGGAACGGAGCGTCGAGGTCATCTCCCTCACAAGATGGTCACGGTCATNCACCTTTAAGAGCCTCGTGGTACAATTATGGAAAATTGCAGGACTTACCGATAGCAAAAGCAAGCTCTAAACCTGTAGGGGCACGAGCAGGAATGGACAAGTCGACGGCAAGGGCATTTGCATAGGAACGGAGCATCGAGGTCATCTCCCTCACAAGATGGTCACGGTCAGGAAAGAAACGGTCTGACAAGCTGCAAGGAAGCGAGGGCGTTAAATTGTTGGGCATCATCGAACATAGATGACGCGAGCTAAAGGAGCTGCGAGCGACAGAGGCTGCGAAGCAGGCAGAGGAGCTATCGGGCGCAGATCAGGGAAGCAACGTCGAGCAGAGACAACGCGAGCTAAAGGAGCTGCGATTGAGACGTCGAGCAGTATCGAGACGACGACGCGAGCAATGGAGCAAGCTGCAAAAGAGACGTCGACACAGACGCCAGTATANGGAGCTGCGATTGAGACGTCGAGCAGTATCGAGACGACGACGCGAGCAATGGAGCAAGCTGCAAAAGAGACGCCGACACAGACGCCAGTATAGAGCAAGAGTCGATGATGCGAGGTCCTCTCCCTTCGAGCGGTAGAATCAATTGCGACCGAAATCACCATTGGAAGCCTTAGCGGAGCTCTGGACAGCCATCTGATGATATATATATATAAAGCCTAAGGGCTAATATATGAAAGCGGAAAAGATACAAAAATGTTGTATGAGAGGGACTAAAAGAAAGTCCAACTCACACAATATAACACACACAAATCTCAAATAAAGCAAAGATACATAAATGTAAAAAAATAAAAAAAGCCACAAAAATGCGCAAAAGTGCTAGGGACGTCCCACTTTAGTCCTCCCTCTGCCTCTAGTTCTCAGAAGTGAGCTGGCTAATAAATTAGTAAGGTGAGTACCATTGCCCGAAGTAACCAAAGTATCATTCATCAGATTTATGAGCTCAAGTAAGTCTCCATTCTTCTTCTTCCTCTTGGATGTGTAGACCTCTCATTCCTCATCCGATGATTGACTCATATGATCAATAAATTGTTTCAAAGTTAGCCGAACAGGTATAGGTTATTACACATTGTGATTCTCATGAGCCTCAGTCATTAGCAGCTTCCTCGACCTGATGAGGTTGTACTGAAGTAGTAGAAATATTGTCATCTGTGATATCAGTGATAGGTTCTAGGGCAGGTCGGGTCTGAAGAATCTCCCTCTCCCCCACGATAGGAGTTTCCAAAGGCGGGGGAGCTACAACATTGTGTTGGGACTGAATGGTTGTCATATTGCCTGCGAGAATAGTGACGTCTTCAGAGATATCATTTTGATGATCGATGATCAATAGTATCAATAACTTGGAGCTGATCAGAAGGAGATGAATTCATTGTCTTTGGCGGAGCACTGTGCTTTTTTAGTCTGAGGTGGGGGTATAGATGGTGGCATTGAGAACTGGAGTGGTCAAACATATGACAGTTCAAACAATACGAAGGAAAATNTATCATTTTGATGATCAATAGTATCAATAACTTGGAGCTAATCAGAAAGAGATGAATTCACTATCTCTGGCGAAGCACTGTGCTTTTTTAGTCTGAGGTGGGGATATAGATGGTGGCATTGAGAACTGGAGTGGTCAAACATATGACAGTTCAAACAATACGAAGGAAAAGACCCAAACACTGCATTTTGTCAATATTCATGGTGTTGTGTGCCGAACCAAATTTCTTCAGAAGCAAATGACGTGATATATCTTTCAACAAGTACTCTGGCTTTAGATGAATGAGAAAGATTAAAAGTAGGAATGTCCATTTTGAGTGGTTTACCATAAGTTGAGGCAATAGAGCACAACACTTTTTANATATTCATGGTGTTGTGTGCCCAACCAAATTTCTTCAGAAGCAAATGAAGTGATATATCTTTCAACAAGTACTCTGGCTTTAGATGGATGAGAAAGATTAAAAGTACGAATGTCCATTTTGAGTGGTTTACCATAAGTTGAGGCAATAGAGCACAACACTTTTTGAGTAAAATAATGAAATTTCATACTAGGAATGCAAATCCAAACTGAAATGATTGGTGGTTTCGTTTGTGAATCAAAATTCACAGACCATTCCAGAATCTTCATTGCTCTGTTATCAATCCAGATTATCCTTCTAGCAAATAATCTCGTGTAATTCTCTTCATTATTTAGTTGTATAAGAATGTGTCTTCCATCTAACAGTCTAATTTTTCACTTCCCAACAAGGTGCATAAGCTCAAATTCCTTACGAAACAGCTGCATTTTGAGATGGTCATACAAAAATTTTCCAACCAAATTCAGTCGACAGGAGGAAGCAAGTTAAATATTTTCAGCTTCTGTAAAAAAGATAACAGACTTCCCATTTTCCTTACCGGGTTTCTTGATGTCCTCCGCCCACTCAAACCAAGGAGAGAAAGAGCATTATTTAGGTGTACCTGAGGCGTGGACATCCGCAAGGTCGACAGCATATGATTTGTTCGAAACCATCCCCAATAAGAGGTGCAGCGTTAAGAACAGTGAAGAAAGCAAAGCAAAGAGCAAAATCTGAATTCAGAACAAAGAGCAGGAGCGGAAACTGTGAAGCCCCTGCGATTTTAGCTCGAGCCCGAGGATTGTGAAAGAAAAAATGCGGCGTGGAAGAAGATGAGAGGGGACGACGACGAAGGAAAGGAGAGCGGTGGACCTTGCAGACGACGTCGACAAGGAGGAAAGACTGCGACGACTTTCCAAAACGGGGATGAAGAAGAAGGGACGTCGAAGAAGACGCCGCGAATAGAGAAGAGGATCCGATGCGATAGCTCGCCGTAACAGTTGCTAGGTTTTGTCATGAGGTGAAAACCTAGCAGAGCCGAGCGAGGAGGAAGATGACACCATTCTTATATATATATATATATATATATATTAGAATCTATTAGAATCTAAAAATACTCAAATACTAGATTATAATTTATTTTTCTCATGTGAGTAGGGGTGTAAATGAGCCTAGCTTGAGCGAACTGAATGTGTTCGTGTTTGGCTCAAAAAAATGTTCGTGTTCGTTTTCAGCTCATGTTTAGCTCCAATTGGCTCGTTTAAATTATTTAGAAAAATAAATGTTAGGCATGGCCATTGGATTCAAACCTACACTATTCCTATGCAATAAGAAATGCAAAACCACATGACCACAAGAGTTGTGGTGATTTAAACTTAGATATAAATATAGATAGTATATTATTATATAAAGAAAATATATGTTTTTCCTTTTTCAATATAAAAAGAGCCAAACACGATTGAACAGAGGGTTGCTCGTTTTCGGCTCGTTTATTATTCGAGCTTAAAAAGTTTGTACGTGTTCGACTCTTTTACTAAACAAACGACTCAAAGGCGAGTTGTTCACAAACAACGAGCTTTTTTTACAACCCTACATGCCACTTCACTCTTTGCATTATAGTACTTTATGAGTGGGGAAATTTGGAACTAATGTGTAATTTACCAACAATATTGAATTCACTTAAGCAATTATTGTATGTGTGCTTCAAAAACGCTATTATGTCATCATAGTAAATGCTTGTCAATGTCAAGGATAAATCAAGAGCGATGAATTCCATAAGCATAAATTTACTTGAGGATTTTATCGATTTATGTGAAAAAAGTGGCATAAAAGCTAATCTTACCATTTGGTAAACGATTGCTGATTTAGTGTGTGCCAAGTAATACTTTTTTAATAGTACTAAAATCTTCAAAAATGCAAGCATTTTCTTAATTAATAATCATTTGATTCATTTCTCTGTTATATTTAGAATGGAATCATCTGAAAGTCAGCTAATCATTTCTTATCATAGTGTTTGTGAGAAAATGGATCCAACAAGAAATCACTTTACTTAATATAGACATTTTGATGGTATAAGAAGCGTAAATGATTGCATTGTGTAATTTTATATAAAGTTGAAGGTATAAATAGAACGAAACAACATTGGAGTTAAAAGCATTATTATTCAGTACAAGAAAGTTTCGCATGATATTCACCACCAAATGCAAGAAAATTATAAAATATTATCTCAGGGGAAACAAGAAGCACAAGGGGACAGAGAAAATATACAACCAGATGGTGAAACTATCATTATCAAAAAAGAAGAGAGAGGTTATTCTTAATCTAAATCTCAAAATTCAATTGCACATGACAACATTAGATAAAGAAAAGAGAAAACTAAATGACATTGATAATTATTTTGCTCCTGGAATTAAACCTGGATCACATCCATCTTTAAGAAGTGTTTTAGCATCTAAAATTGTTATACAAAAAATTAATTTGACAATTGCTACGTGATTTTTGTATAGATACATTCTTTTCAATTTTTTGAATTCTTTGTATGCTCAAAAAGTTATTAAGGCAATAGCTGCAATTGATCCTAGTTATCAATTACATTCATATCATAAAATCAGAGTTATTTTAAAGATGAATTGCAAAGAGGAATGTACGTTTTTTGTTGAATCTGAAAGATGTTGTTGGAAGAAATATGATGCACGTTAGTTGACAATGCACTAAAAATAGAATATTAATAAATTTTTTAGTTCATTGTTCACGTGGAACCCATTTAAGATCTGTTGATACTTCTTGCATAAAGAATAACGTCGCTGTTCTAAGCACTTTATTTGTTGAAGTCTTTGAATGGATATGACTGAGTGGATAGGTTTAGAAAATGTTGTTCAAGTTGTGACTGATAATGCAGCAAATTACAAAAAGCATGAGATTTATTGCAAGAAAAATATGATAAAGTTTACTGATCTCCTTGTGTTCAATATTGCTTACATTTGATTTAGGAAGATATAGGTAACTTGTGCCATTTGGTGGAGCTTGGTAAAGTGCATTAAAGATAATAATATTGGTTTATAATCATATTTTTGTATTATTTTGGTTAAAAAAAAGAGCTAGAGTGAACTGAAATAGTGCATTGTAGCGCTACTCATTTTGCTACAACGTCTATTACATGAAAAAGTGTGCATAAACATAAGAATGATTTACAAGCATTTAATATTAGCAAATATTAAAGTGACTCAAAGTTGGCAAATATCACTAAAGAGAAAGAAGTAATTTCTATCATTTTGGATAGTTAATTTAGAGTAATTGATTGATCATGTAAATGCTATCAAAATCACTAATGAAATTATTATGAGTTGTTGGTCCGCATGAGCAGTCAACTTCTGCTTATGTTTATGATGGCCTGCACAGAGCTAGAAAATCAATTAAAGACAAGTCCAGGAATAAAAAAAGATTATACAAGTCATCTATATCAAAATTATTAAGCGAAGATGTTATGCATTGCTTAGCACCTACTGATGACATCTTGAAACTTAAAGGTTTGAGAATTTCTTTGGTGTCTTCTTTGTAAACTACATGAGAAAAATTTGGAGCATATCTTTATATCTTGCAATTTTGTTACTATTATCTGGAGTTATGTTTACAGTTTCTTTGGCAGAAGAAAGGAAAGAAGATTATGTCATTCAATTGTAGGTTATATTTCTGATTGTAAAATTTTGGGAGATGCTTTTTATGCTACAATCCCTATTATTGTTTTCTGGTTCATTTGGTTGGCCAGGAATGATTTGAAACATAATTTAAGTCACCTGTTCCATCTACTACTTCTAATATGCTTACTAGTTCCTTTTATAAGTGTCTTAAATTTGGGAATTTTAAAAGGCTAGCAATTTGATGCTTAAATTGTTCAAGAAGTTTAATATGTTTGTTCCTTTGTCTCATAAATTGAAAGCATCTTTGTTTGTTTGGAATAAACCTATGAAAGGTTTTATTAAGGTAAATATAGATGGAAGTTGGAAACCTGATTTAGCTGGTGTGGGTGGTGTCTACAGAAATTATAAAGGTTGAAACTGATTCTATTCTGATGTGGAAATTCTGCTCCTTACAGTTAGATTATCCTTGGAATAATATTGTTCAGATAAAAAATTTTTTGCTCTTAGTTCTTCCTCATGGGTGTTGTGGTCTTATGTTCCTAGGCAGGCTAATTTGGCGACAAAAATTGGAGTTCTTCTTGCAATATCTCGGTGAGTACCATTATGCTGAGAGATCTTGCTTTACTTGTTCATGGTGACATCATAAATGTTCCTTATATCAGAATGGTTTCTAATAATCTTTAATTGTTTGTTGAGTTGAGTTGTATTTGTGGTTGTTGCCGTTTTGATGGTTCTTAGGTTTTATTTTGTTGTGTTAAGTTGTAATTGATGTATGTTTGATTTTGTTTGGGTTTAGTAGAACTTTCTTGCAGATTTTGTATCTTTTTTACTATTAATAAAATCTCCTGCGGGATTCTATAAAAAAAAAATAAGCGAAAATGGGATCAACAACTTTATCCAAGTATCCACTTAGCTGCATATTTTTTGAATCTACATTTTCAATTGATCAAGAAAATTATTATCAAAAACCTAAAATGATATAAGACTTAGTTGAACTTATTGATAATAAAAATATATAATTAAGCCTAAATTTGTAATGAATAAAGGTAGTCTTTATCGAGATAATTTAAAAAGCTTTTGAAAACTAATTTCTTGTCATTTTAAAAGAAATGCAACATGGTAAGTGCTTCAAGTTTTATGCTTTTATTTTGGGTAATTTTTTTTTTAATTTATCAAAATTTGACAATATGCTGAAGAATGGTAAAAGATGTTTGGATCTAATGCTCCAAATTTATATAAATTGGTAATTCACATTCTTAATCAAACTTCTTCAACTAGATGTGAAATAAATTGAAATATGTTTTTAAAAAATTTATACAAAAAGAAGAATCATCTAGAACATCAAAGGCTAAACGATTTGGCTTATGCTAAATATAATCCTAATTTGAAAAATATGTATGTTCTTTGATAGAATTTTTTATTTGTAAATAAATTAATTTTTTCAACAATAATGATAAGTTATAATCCAAAAAAAAAGTTATTTATTTTATAAGTTACAATTAAGGAAAAAAGATTGAGACTAAGAGAAATTAGTCATTTAAATATTAAGGTATTTAAATAACAATTTCACTCTCAAAGAAAAAAAAAGATTACTCATTTAAATATTAAGTTACTTAATTTATATTTCATAATATATTTTTTCTAATATTTACAATCATTTATGTCATACTTAAATAAATATATCATTTGTTATGTCATCCAGTTGAACTCCAGTTCGATCCTTGAACCTTGAACCCCACTCTCCACCAGTTTAATATTCGTTCCGATTTTCAGAACCTTGAGTTAAATATATTAGAAGCAAAGTTAATATGAGCATGATTATAGATAAGAAATTA
>JXCR01144942.1:43758-74449 GCA_002079205.1 Phalaenopsis hybrid cultivar | reverse complement strand
GTCTTTGGGTAAAGATGAGTGGGCCCCATTCCCAATAGGAGGGAAATCTATGCATAGGAATGGTCGACCTGGACCCGTCCAAGCCTCTCTCGCTCATGGGAGTTTGCGGCACTATAGCAACATTGTTGCAATGATCGCAAAAAAAATGCATCCTGGTCGCTCCCGCGTCACACCACTTATTCCTAAGCAAGATACAAATGCACCACTTGCGAAAGGATAGGGTACAACACTCCAAAGAGTATAAAACGGAGAGAAGTCACTCCAAATCTTAAACTCAACATAAAATAAAAATCCAAAAACATAATACAACAGATATATAAGTTCTCTCATAGCAAATACCTAATTATAAACTAAAGAACTAGCTAAGAATCAAAAAGGAAGGGAAAGAAACTTGCAGGGAAGAAAGAGTAAATAAAAAAAAGGAAAAGAATATTCCTTGATTCGATCTAGACTCTTGCGATTGAGAGAGCTATATACTGTGTATTATGGTACAATGGGCTAAAGCCGTATTTAATGTCAGGAAGTATGAGGATTATCACAAAATATCTCAGTTTATGAGAAGTGTAGGAAGAAGAGGATTCCATCTTTCAGAGGTCTTCTAGATGATGATTGAAAGGATTCTCCGACCAAGATATTGTAATTGTCTCGAGGCTAGTTTTTATAGATGGGGAAGCATTTAAAAGTTGTAAGAATGTAGTGCTTATTGATAATGGGACAAGTATTGGCAGGTGAAGTTATACATGATTGATGAGGAGGTATTTGATGAAGGGCTGTGATGAGAACTCTGGTAGTGAGAGTTCTTCCAAAGAGGAAGTAATGATTAGCGACCAACAATGTGGAAGTTGTTCATTGAATTTCTCTAAGCTTAGTTTTTATATACTAAAGTCTTTTATTACTATAAAAAAATATGCATCAATCCATGACTATCACAATTCCTACTAAATGCCTTAAAATATGATTTCTTATCCAAATTATAGGTAAGCTTAGCTTGACACATTGGAATATTACCGAATCGGGAACTTTTCCCCAATTAGTTTTCTCGCCGTACTGTAGCTGCTACAATACCGCGAGAAAACATATACATTATTGCGAGAAGACATATAACAGGAGACGGAAGTCGGGCACCAAAACACTCCCGTTTCCGTGTTTGTCGTTTCTTTCAACTTTCTTTTTGGTTGTCACCCAAATGGAAAACCTTCCATTTCTATTTTATCTATTTGCTATTCTATATGTTTGTGTTTGCTGAATTAGGGTAATTTTTTGGTGAGTTTTCATTTCAGATTTCTGTAGAAGTCTTGGTTTTCTTTTGCGAGGATTGTTTCCGACGACAGGTGATACTCCTTCTATATCTTGCTTCAAGATAGTGTTGTATCTTTAATTTCATCCCTTCCATCTTCCTCACCTGCTCTTACAGCCAGCCAACTGCCCCTTTGTTGTTGTCCTTGTCGTCGTACCTTATACAGTTGCCCACAATAGAACTCGAGCTGCTATTTTCTGCAATTATTTGCCTACCAACAACCGTCCCCTTCCTTCTAGCATTGTTGTCACCCTGTTGCCCCAGCCTTCCCACTTCCTGCTATCGCTTATGGACAGCCAGGACACACCTCTTGCTTGTCGTCCCATCACTATCCACCCCCTCTCCTCGCTGCCATCACCTAAGACAACCTCCTTGTTGTCCTTGCATTTCTGCACTCCACCCAAACTACCACCTACATTTTTTTTTTCTGTCGCCTCCCCCGCCAACCATTTCGATCCACATAGCCTACATCCATCAACCTGGGATACACTTTAGGGGTGTTTGCTTGTGTCGTTTTATGTTTGTTATTATTTATTTACCATTTGAAGAATCGTCGTTGTAGCCACATTTGAATTCAACAATAATATTTCTATTTCTATTGTCGTTTTGGTCAACCTTGCCATGAATTATCTTGGATCACTCCTTCAAATTTGGCTACACATGTAGAAATAAGTGGAGAAAATTAGGAAGGGAAATTTGGTAGTTCATTTTGTGAAATTTTATAAACCCTTAACTTAGAAATTCTAATTATGGGTAGTTGTTTAAAATGATCATAGAATATGACTTGGGCATACTGTATAAACAAAATGATCTTAACTTATTAGAATTTAATGAAAATATGACACTGAATAGGATGCAATGGAGAAAAAAGATTCATGTAGCCGACCCCACTAATTGGGATAAAGGCTTGTTGTTGTTATTGTTGTCGTTGGTAGCTGTTTAAAAAACAATATTTGAAGAGGCCAAGTTGTGCTACTATTTTCTTAAAATATTTATTTGATACTGTTAATTGATATTTTTTTTTATAAAGTTTTTTTCTAAATATTAATTAACTAAGATAATAAACTTCAAATTAAATACTACTAAATATTAAGATTGTAATAGATGCTTAATTAAGACACTTGTATGTATTTTATTTGATTGGATATTAATAATTTATAATTTGTCAAATTTAATTTGTTGATTAAATTACAATTTTTTGCGATTAATATTAACTAATCATCATTGGTAGTTTTTTAAATTGATATATATAGACAACTTAATTCACAAATAATTTTAGTTTTAATTACCATCTATTTTATGTAAATCATAATTTATCTTTAAATATTACATTAAGCTATATTAAATATTTTTAATTAATAAAATTAATTTTCTTGGTGCTAGCATTATATTTAATTTTTTATGCTATACATTAATCTTTAAATCAATTTTCCATCTAACTATTTGGTTCATTGTTTTGCTTATTTTAAATTATTTAACAATGACGATAACAAACCTATATCCCACTAAGCGTGGTTGGCAAAATGAATCATTTTTCTCTATTCCTATTGAGTCATATTTTTAGTTAATTCTAATAAATTAAAATCATTTTTTAGACAACATGCCCAAGCCTTTTTAGGCCTGCCTCTATCTTTCTTAGCATGAGTCAAATCTAAAAATCTACACTCCTAATAGGGTTTAATGTGAAAAAACAATCTACGGCAAACTGTCTAGCCTTTTCCGCGATTGCAGCTGCCCTAACCCTTTCACGAATAAATTTGTTTCACATTTTGTCCCTACTTGTAAAACCACTCATCCATCGGGGCATTCTCATCTTATTAGTACTTAATTTTATGCTTATCTTTTACAGACCAACCAAACTGCACCATAAAGCATTGCATGTCTTACCACCATTTTATAAAATTGTCCTTCAAGTCTAAGCGGCACTTTTCTATCACACAATATACCCGACTCATTCCTCCACTTCAACCATCCAATTTGTATTCTACTAATAACAACCCCATCTATATCACCATCACTTTGAACAATAGAGCCATTATATCTAAAACATTCACTCCTTGTAGTGACTTAATGTGTCATTGTTACAACCCGCTACTAGATGTACTATTACTAAAATTACATTTTATATATTCAATTTTAGATCTACTCAAACAAAAGTTTTTATACTCTAAAGTTGACCTTTATAGTTTAAGATTTTCATGAATTCTTTATCTAGTTTTATCCACTATTAAACAACAAAAAAAAGCAAGTAAAAAAAGCAATATGTAAGCACAAATTATATTAGCAAGTTGCATCTATGTGACACGATTTCTAACTCTTAAGTTTGTATTCTTTTAACTCTTTTTAAGTTTGTTTCCTTAACCGTTACCTCTATTTAAAATTTATGAATTATCAGTTTATAAAACTTTTTCTTTTCGTTATTCCCTCATAATAAATCTTTCTCCTATCCTAATTTGGGCCTACTTCTAATTTTGAATTGCAATTTTGCAGTTTATCCCCTCTTCAATTTTTATTTTGAAAATTTATCCTTTTTTTATGTGAATTCATAGAGGGGCATGTAGTTAAATATCATTTTTTTTATTATTTTTGAGAGCCAAGTGGATCAATTTTACAATTATAGTCAATTTACTAAGCTATTTTGAAACTCCTGGAGGAATAGAATTAGACAAATGATGAATGAATAAGTATTTGTTGTTGTTTTTTTTTCTTAAGACTATGGATTTGTTTCTTTTTGCTTTTCCTAGCTCTCTATAGTATTGAAAGTGTTTATCCAACATTCGTTATTGCGTTCAGCTGCACATAACTTCAAAGTTGAGTTTAAGTTTAGTATTTGTTTAAATGAAAATATTTGCCACAGACTTGTGTTGGAGTGTTTGTTCTCTTAAATTTTATAATTCTTTGTACTTGAGGAGTTCTTTATGAGGAGAAGTATTTGAATTTTATTTATAGAATTAGAGATTTCCCAGTTGTTAAAATTGTAGAGGTTTATTTATGGTTGCAAATGAATTGAACGTTCGACAAATTGCTCATGATTTGGCTCGATTAAAGATCGTTCATTATCATTTGATTAACTAATCAAATGAGTGAACATTTTTTGTAAGCATTCAATCATTAAATGAATATGTTTGAATAGTTGTTGTTTTATTCATTTATATTCATAAACAATATCATTTAAAGCTCATGAACAAGATCGATTAGAACTCAATTATAGCTTGTTAATGAGCAATATCGTTTAAATGTTTATTTTTAGGCTCAATGAATAATATTTTATACAACTATTTTATTTTTTCCAACGTGTTTCTCGTACAAAGCTCGATTAAGGATCAAATTAAGTTCTACTAAGGCTCAATTATGGATTATTTATTTTATTAAATGAGCTACCTGTAAATGAACTCTATAATCACTATATGAACGAAGTTCAAACATGATATTATTAAATGAGCTTGAGTTTAAACATAGTCTTAAAAGCACGAATCGAGCTCCAATTTAGCTCAAGTAGGATCCTAATAAACGATTTTGAGCTTGAACAAGCACCTACTCAACTCAATTTGTTTCGTTTGCAACCCTAGATTTATTTTAAATATTTGTGATTATGTGCAAGTTCCAAAATATTTATTTTGTGCATCTATGATGGTTGTTATTCTTGTTTAAAGTTGCACAATAAAAGGTTTGCACCTTTAGAGACATCAACATTTTCTTACAAAAATTTGTAATGAGGCTTATGCCTTACAGTCCCAGGGTGAGTCGTACGCCACACCCAGGCTAAGGCGTGCTTTGAGGCATGCCTCGCCTCAAAAAAACACCTCAAAATTTTGAGATATCCACAATTTTTTATAATAAAACTAATAAAAATATTAATATATGTCACCTATCATCTCCATATCTCAAACACTAAATAGTAAAAAGTAAATGAAAAATATATTCATAAAAAATTATGTAGTTAAAATTCTAATTATCAATATAGTTATTATTTTAATTAATATTTTTATTGAAGATTATTTATTTAAAAAAAGTAGATAATTGAGATTATATATAAAGATGAATGAGAGATTATATATATGACTGAACATAAGGAGCGTTATAAATAATTCATTATATTGATGATTATAATGAAAATTCATTGGGTGATGAGAGTAATATGTACTTTTAAATTTAAAAATTCTAATGTTGATGACTTGTTATATTCTTACTTGAGTGAAAGACAATATGAGTGAGAGGGAAAGACTGACACTGAACTTATTTAATTATTATATAATGATGTTTTAATTTTTTATTTTGATATTTTAGCTTTCCGATACTTTACTGATTGTATAACCCATCTTAATTTATGATACGATATTAGGTTATTAATGTGTTACTTATTAGTTTGCACAATTTATTTTTTTTACTTTGTTAGATTGTTGTTATATTACTTTTTAATTTATTAATATGTTAGAATATTAATATATTCTTTCTTACTTCACACTTTATAATTTATATAGTATTTATCACTTCAGGCAATTTTTAAAATTTGAGGTTTACGCCTAAAAATGCGCCGCCTTAATTGTGAAAAGCACCTTAATACCCAATTGTGCACAACAACGCAGGTATCACCTACAATTTCCTTAACCAAGTTTCTTTAGGCACTCCTTAGAATCATGGTTAGACCGTTGTCATGAGAAGCAAATTAATTTATCCATTTTTTCATACTATTCAATAGAAAAAAAAAACATTAAATGCAATTAATTTTAGATTGCTAAGATTCAGCCCATGAAAACAAGAGTTTCCCAGAAAAAAAATGGTTTTAATCTCAGCCATCCAAAATGAATTGGATGGTTACCATTCTCCAATTACACCTCTTATGGCCATGGCAACCGGAGAGGATCTTCACTAATGCAGGTACAAAATTATTCCAAAACATTGCTGTAAAGCTGGTAATAGGTAAATTTATCTCAACCGGGAAAGCTGTTTTTGATTTGATTAGAAGAAGTACTTGCTCAAAATCCCAGTACAGATAACAACTCATCTGGCATCTTTTTTTCGTGTGGATGGGTTCAATGTTCCATCACTTTTCTCACTGCTGGCCATTAAAAACTATAGTACAGAAACCTGCAGAATAGGGAAGCTGTTCAGTTTCTAACCATATTACTGTAGCTAAAAAACTAGCTAGGTGTTACTCACCCGGTAAAAAGAGAGAAAAAAATATGATAAGTGGAAGATGGCTCTCCTCAATCTTTCCCTTATTACATTTAGAAAGTCCTGTTTTATGTGTTATTCAAAGATTAGTTACTTTGTGGCTTGTTTAAGACCTCTCTGCTGCTTGAACTTGAGTACAAATAATCATCACCAGTTGCCTCACCTTGAATGTTAAATATTTTTAAATTAGGGAAGTGTTAAAATAGTCCCATGACTCTGTATATATCAGGTCATTATATTGATGTGTCGGAATTTGTGACAATTTTGTTGGGCTTGTATCTAAAAGTTTGCGGTGCAACTATGTAACAGATGTGAAGAAATCAAAATTATGTGAATTTTTTTTTTAAGAGGTTTGCGGTTGTAGCGGAGGGATTGTGATGCCACTTGCCACTTGGAATAACCATTTTCTCTTTTGACATGGTGAATTCTTCTTGGTGGATTTCTGTAATGAAGCAGCGTGCTTAGCTTGAAAACAAAATTAACCGCCAATGACCGGGGTCGGTTTTTTAATATTATAATTATACTTTATTACTTGGACCATAAGTTGAAAGATTTTGCCAACAATACTTTTTGTGCAAGTTCTAAGCTGTTGTGAGATATGTACTTCCTGACATAGAAATGAGATGAAAAAGAACACAAACAAACACAGATCGTTTACGTGGTTCGATTCAACTGGATCTACGTCCACGGGAGGGAATCAATCAAATATTTCACTAAGGCAAAAGAAATGGAGAATACATAGCTTATACATAGAGACGAGCCCTCATCTTCCTTCTATGACCTCCCTCTCAAGCGACACCTTGATACAAGGCCTCAAGATGCTCTCCTCCTCTCTAGCTCTCCTAGCTATTCTCTCCTTCTTTGTGGTACCTTAAGATCTCTTCCTTTGCTCTCCTAGGCCTCACACCCTTAAGATTTCTTCCCTTGCTCTCCTAAGCTCTCTATTTATAGAAGCAAGAGAGTGGTATGTGGGAGTTAGCTGAGCGGTAGGTGAACGGTAGGTGAACGGTAGGTGAACGGTAGGTGAGATGTGGTAGGTGAGTGGTACCACATTACAAAAATGCCCTTTTACTTTAGTTCAATAATTGGGGGTCAAAATAACATAAGCGATATTCATTTAAAATACTGATGAAGCCATTGAATTATCTTCTAGTTCTGAGATAGTGGAGAAATTGCTTTCCAGTTTTTTTTTCGCATGATTTTTTTTCTTTCATTCTTGTCCTGTTGAGCTTCCTTCGTTTTATGATTATGTCCATTTAGATGTCAAGAAAAAAATCTCGGTTCATTTGGCATGCAGAAAACGAAAGTAGCTCACTTTCGTCACTCAACCTTTTTCTTTTGCTGTAGCTCACAAACTGTTTGCTGCTGTTGGAAACGGACAGCAAAAGGGCAACCTTCACTTTTCTTTTTTTTGGGCCAAAGAAACGATGAGAGGTTACTCTATTTCCTTTTCACTTTAGCTCTGAAGCTCCATATAATTCCTAAAGGTTCTATTTTTGGAAGATTTACATACATACCACTCAATTCCTTTTCATTTACATATCCAACACTTAAACTTCAATTTTTTTCATACATGTCACCTTATCTTTGCATGAAAAGGTGCATTGCACTCATTCAAAGATGAAATTGTGATATGAAAGTTTTGAGTGATATAAATATAAATGGTTTAGTTTTGGTGTTAAATATGTAAATACATAAGAATTATGTAGTATGTATGTAAATGCACCTTCATTGTATCTTTATATCATCGCCTAATCTACAATCCCCTGAAATGTTCTGGGTATGCAAATCTCCATAACTTTTATCAAAGATGTTAGATGAACTTATTACCTGTGTAGCTAATACCTTGTATAAAGCATCCTTTTATAATTCCATTAAAAACCTACATAAAAGCAGTATATGTATGTGTATGACTGTTTCAATCAAACAAGTGGGGATAAACCTGATGAGGGTATTCTATATTTTTTATATGATCAAAACACCTAAAAATATTTTTGAACAAGCATTAAGTGGTATGTACACTTTTTCAGCCTTGAAATGGTCATTCAATCAGTTTTATCTATAGGTCCAAAGCCACTTATGCATAAAACCTATCAAAACCAACAGTTACACTGATTCGATTCTGAGGTCAGTCAATTTTTACATTTTTTTTTATTTTTATCAAATGTCTATAAATAAAAAATTTAGATAAAAATTGAATAAATTGATCAAATTATTATGTTGTTAAAATTAGTTTAGAATCATAAGCAAAATATTCAAGCGTAAAATGTCCTAAATTAGAATATTATGTATCTAATTGATAAAAAATACAATAATTATATCATTATTATATAATATATATTATTTTAAAATAATTTTAATCCTTATTATGTTGTCGGACTCAACCCCATATTTAACCTTGTAGGACTATCAAATCTTAAGCCTCTTCTTCCGGTTTAATACCCAGTCTGTGGAAAAAATTCCTTTCTTATCTCATTGTAAGAGAAAATTCAGTTTGTTATTATCTAGGGTGCTTATAAACATGCTTACAAGCTTGAATACAAAATTAAGAAAAAAAGAAAAGTGATGATTCTTAATTAGAGTGATCTGAAACATGATAAAAACATGTCTCTCTAATCTAGTACATTCCAGAGTGCACTTACCATCAGCCAATATTCTCAAACATACATTTTAAAAATATAAACGAGTGGGCTCATTTCTTCACATTTTTATTACTATTATTTCTCTTTCATTAGGCCCCTGTAGATGCATACTAAAGGGGTGCTTGGTAGTGCCTATTAACTGGATTTGTCGCCAGATTTATGAAATCCAGCCAAACATAAAAATTATGATAATTTCCGTTGATTTAAGAAATTTCGAATTTAAGGTCCGAATTTTGCCTTCGATTCATCATAAATCTGGATTTAATAAATCAATCTATGAGATCGATTTACTAAATCTAACCAACACTAAATCCTGCATGCAGCCAAACACATCCTAGTTGTTATAACTATTTTATCCAATAAAATTTGAGTTGGAGTGAAAAGGGAAAAGAAAAAAAAAAAAAAGTAATATGGTAACTTTTGGTCTAAGTCATGCAATGGCCAAGGCATGTAGTTTCAAACTCCAATGTCGCCAATTTATTCTGATTGCTTGGTGGAATGAATATAGGAAGAGGGTCTACATAGGTGGGGAATGATAGGTGACATCTTCTACCTTCAGACTTTATTCAAGCAGGATTCCTTTGCCAGCATGGTGAGAGAATTAAAGGTGATGACTTTTTAAGACTTTTGTGTTATTTGTATTAATATGAAATGTCAGGTCACCCTTGGTGCCACTCAACTTTGGATATGAATTGACATTATTAGGAACCACTTTATATGCCTTATCAAAAGATGATGTGCATTCTTAACCCTAATCCACTTAATCCCACTCAAGGAATAAGGAAATAAAAGTTTGTTCATGTAAAGCTTCTGTTTAAATTATTTTACATTTTTTGTTGTAACAGATAATTTGATCTTTAATTTTAGACCCAAATCACAAATTTTGAGGGTTTTTTATAAATCAGTTCCTAGTGATGAAGATAAATAAGAGCACCCATATCTTAAATCTAATCTTTTGAATGTTTTTTCTTTGCCTTCTAATTCAAAATTTATTTTTGATTTTTTGCTGGATGTTGGGTTAAGATTTGACATTTTCCACCTTTTTAGAGCTGTTTACATATATATATCATATAATTTAAACATATAAAACTTAGAATTTAATTGATGCATATATAACGTTCAAAATTTTAAAATCACATAAAAAATAGTGCCAATGTTAACCATTTTAAGGTGAAATAAACCTTTTTTATATGTGTTGATATAATTATGTCACAAAAGCGTTATGTGTGGAAATGTCAAAATTTAGATATCAGATATGTAAATATATATGTGAATTATGGTTTATGATGTAAATCTTCCTGATTTATTTTGCAAATTGTAAATTGTCTAGAAGTATTTGCATGCTGTTTGGATGGAAAAATATCATAGTTTTTCTCACAATTTATTTCAAAAACGACTTTTGTTGTATAGGTTGATAGAATCGTGACACAGTAGTTCTATTAAAGAATACCAAAAATAATAAAGTAATAATCCTTAAACTCAACCTTGCTTTGTGATTGTTGATGATGCTGTTAGAAACTTGTGACTAAAGTTGAATAATTCTTGGAGTTTACCAAGGTTTATAATTATAATCAAAGTGGAAATGTGAGAGATTAGCATTATGGTTTAATTAGCATGCAATTTACATTAATTCAGCCAAAAGGCAGGAAATGTCAACATGATTGATACAATTTTCTATTCATTAATGCTCACTCTTCTCTCTTTTTATTTCATTCTTACGCATTTTTCATTGTGCGTGTGATTCACAAACAAATCAATACTCTCTCTTTTATAAATTCATAGGCTTCTGTCATGGTGACGATGCCTCGTCATCTGAATTATAATGAGCTGATGAACTGCAATGTTCATACTAAAATGTTACTTTATCGGGTGTCAGGATGAACTTGTCAAAAGAAGGACTGTTTGCTCTTTTTCATCATAGCTTTACAGAAAGTAGATAAAGGAAAAGATTAAAAGGAGAATAAGGCAAAAGTATAAAGTTCGAAAGAGCAGTGTTAACACCTACAGGGTATGGACCAGCCCCTTTTGGTTTTTTAACTGGAATAGACCGGTTTAAAGGTACCATTCCTTCTAGGAAGATTTACATTACATGCCAATTAATTCTTATGTATTTACATATCTAACACCCGAACTTCAATTTTTATAATTATGCCTCCTTATTTATGCATGAAAAGATGTTTTTTTTCAATTTTTAAAAGTTAAATATTGATATTTTTATGTGATACGAAATATTTGAGTGGTATTAATCTTAAAAGCAAAGTTTAGGGTTAGATATGTAAATGCATGGGAATTGCGTGGCATGTCTGAAAATGCCCCTTTTTTTAGTGGCATGAAGTCATTAACCACCAGTCCAAGCTTCATCCATCTTATTTTGCAGTGGTTGTTCAATTTAAGAATAGGATCTGCAAAAATAAGTGAATCAAACATCTAAAGCTTGAGTTTTTGTTTAAAATAATAAAATATTGATATTTTTTTCTTATGATATGAAATAGTTGTGTGGTACAAGTGTAAAAAACAAAGTTTAGGTGTTAGATATGTCAAAACATAGGAATTGGGTGGTATGTCTGTAAATACCCTTTTTTTCAGTGGCATGAAATCATTAACCACCACTTCAATCTTCATCCATCTTATTCTGCAGTGTTTGTGCAACTTTTAAGAAAGAACAGGATATGCAAAAATAAGTGAAGAAAAATATAAAGTTTGAGTTTTTTTTTTAATTATAAATAAATTTTCCTTAAAATTATAATGCCCTCATAAAATGGAAAAATGCAATTTTAAATTTAGTATAACTATAATTTTTGTAATTAGAGTTGCAAAGTGAGACATATTTGACACGTTATGTTACGTAGTATTTTTTTTAAATCATTTAATAAATTAAAATGATATATTTTTAATGCAATGTTATCAAACGAGGACTCTGGGAAAACGAACACTGGTGTAACCACGCCTGAATCAGGCGGGGCCATGCCACTTGAGTAGCGTGGTCACGCCCATATGCCGAAGGAGATGCTCTCGCTTTGGAGCATCCGGCGTAGCCACGCCCAAACCTGACCCGCCCAACATGAGCAGGTGCCTTAATTACGCCACAAGACTGGCGTGGTCACGCTTGAGCGTATTTTCAGTTTTAAAAAATTTTTAATGCTAGATTCTAATGAATTTGGGAATATTTTTAAATTCATTCTATAAAACTATTGTAATTAGACGATTTAGAGACATTTTTGGAGAGAAAGTTGCATGAGAGGCTAGGGTTTAAAGGGCAAATTCTTCTCTTTTTTCAGATTTTCTTTTGTCTGTATTTTCTGAGAGAGTTGTGAGAAAAATTGGACGTTATTCTTGTAAGTAAGGAGTTCAAAGGGTTGTACGTACTTTTTATTGCAATAAAGATGTTGTTTACAGGTTTTATTTCCATGAAATCTTCTTTTGTTTTTCTCTCGAGCCATGTGTGGCTAAACAGTTTTTCGTGTCTTTGTAATTCTTTGGAATGTTTTCTTGGTTTGATTCTTATTTTGGATTTATCGTATCGTTTTATGCGCTTTGAATTATTAAGATTTATTGGTTAATCTTCTTGCCTTCATTTACTCATAATATGACTTGTTAGGACATTAAAATTCATTGTGATTTTGCGACTTCGGCATAAGCATTTTGGAACGATCAGATTAACCACGAGATCCGAATAAAATATGAATATTTTATTTCAAATATTGCAACCAATTATAAGGGATCAAAATGTATTGGGAACGCCAGAAAGATAAGTGGAAACTATCTTTGTTGAATTCCAAATCTTTTCAACTCAATGCCCCGGTTAACAACCACCACGAAAGAGAAATTTGTCCGAAAATCAAGCCAAGTGTCACACCTAAATCACAGCGTCACGATTCTCGTTACTATTGGAAAAACACCAACAAAATTTGATCATGTTTTCTTTTGTGTTACTTTCTTCGAAATCTGCAAGATTAAAGATTTTCTTTCTTTGTTTTTTGAATTCGCCGAACTAAGTTGGAATAGTTAGTAAACTAGAGCTTTTGCATTTTCAAAATGAGTTCTTAACATGGTTCCCCGTGGGATTAATACGTGGTATTGTTTAATCACANTCCTAGATTTTGGATCTTCATTTTCTAATTCATAATAATTAGCTCATAATCAATCAAAAATAAAATAAAATAATAATAATGTTACTATTTTCTACACGTTTTGATTGTTTAAAAGTTAAAAAAATGTTCTTAAATGAGAGNAGCATAAGAATTGTGTGATATGTATGTAAATTTCTCGTTATTATTTTGTGATTAGAGCTTAATGTTTTTTTTTTTTCCCTTTTTCACCATCTATTTGAATTTAAGTGCATCGACTTACATTAGTTTTATTATTATTTATTATCACTAGCGTTGCGCGCTGGTAAATTTACGGCCATAGGGTTGTTATATATTAAGGTTGTAGTGTTGCACTAAGATCTAACATATAGATAAAAGAATATATGATTGAGAGAACAACAAGATTTTTTATATGGCAAATCCAAAAGAGTAAAAACCACATGGCTTAGTCCAGTTGAAATGATTTCACTATTCCAATGTAGGTTACAAGGCTTTATAAACCCTTGAATAACCAAAAGCAATATTACATTACGGAAGTGACAATGACCTGGCTGCTCTGAATGAAGACCGACAGTAGAGGTAGTGTCAAAAAAAATGATGTCAGCATCATCTGTAACAACGACCAGATGACTAAGGTCCCAAATTTTTATTAAGTTTCTAGCTAAATGCGCGACAAGATTCATGCTGATTTTTAGGGACATATCAATTAAAAAATATTTAATTTTAAATATATTCATTATTTTTGGTTTCTTAATTAATTTCATGATACCATCATTGGCGTGTATGTTGGGTTAATAAATCAATATAAACTTTATAACCAGTGGAATAATTGTATTTTTTTTTAGAAAATNACAATGTTAACCATTTTAAGGTGAAATAAACCTTTTTTATATGTGTTGATATAATTATGTCACAAAAGCGTTGTGTGGAAATGTCAAAATTTATATATCAGATATGTGNTGGATATGAATTGACATTATTAGGAACCACTTTATATGCCTTATCAAAAGATGATGTGCATTCTTAACCCTAATCCACTTAATCCCACTAAAGGAATAAGGAAATAAAAGTTTGTTTATGTAAAGCTTCTGTTTAAATTATTTTACATTTTTTGTTGTAATAGATAATTTGATCTTTAATTTTAGACCCAAATCACAATTTTTGAGGGTTTTTTATAAACCAGTTCCTAGTGATGAAGATAAATAAGAGCACACATATCTTTAATCTAATCTTTTGAATTTTTTTCTTTGCCTTCTAATTCAAAATTTATTTTTGATTTTTTGCTGGATGTTGGGTTAAGATTTGACATTTTCCACCTTTTTAGAGTTGTTTACATATATATATCATATAATTTAAACATATAAAACTTAGAATTTAATTGACGCATATATAACGTTCAAAATTATAAAATCACATAAAAAATACTGACAATGTTAACCATTTTAAGGTGAAATAAACCTTTTTTATATGTGTTGATATAATTATGTCACAAAAGCGTTGTGTGGAAATGTCAAAATTTATATATCAGATATGTGAATATATATGTGAATTATGGTTTATGATGTAAATCTTCCTGATTTATTTTGCAAATTGTAAATTGTCTAGAAGTATTTGCATGCTGTTTGGATGGAAAAATATCATAGTTTTTCTCACAATTTATTTCAAAAACGACTTTTGTTGTATAGGTTGATAGAATCGTGACACAGTAGTTCTATTAAAGAATACCAAAAATAATAAAGTAATAATCCTTAAACTCAACCTTACTTTGTGATTGTTGATGATGCTGTTAGAAACTTGTGACTAAAGTTGAATGATTCTTGGAGTTTACCAAGGTTTATAATTATAATCAAGTGGAAATGTGAGAGATTAGCATTATGGTTTAATTAGCATGCAATTTACATGATTTCAGCCAAAAAGGCGGGAAATGTCAACATGATTGATACAATTTTCTATTCATTAATGCTCACTCTTCTTTCTTTTTATCTCATTTCTTACGCATTTTTATTGTGGGTGTGATTCACAAACAAATCATAATTCAATAATGCTAATATTAGATGAACTTGAATTCAAATGATTGAAAAGAGAATATAGATACTCTCTCTTTTATAAATTCATAGGCTTCTGTCATGGTGACGATGCCTCGTCATCTGAATTATAATGAGCTGATGAACTACAATGTTCATACTAAAATGTTACTTTATCGGGTGTCAGGATGAACTTGTCAAAAGAAGGACTGTTTGCTCTTTTTCATCATAGCTTTACAGAAAGTAGATAAAGGAAAAGATAAAAAGGAGAATAAGGCAAAAGTATAAAGCGCGAAAGAGCAGTGTTAACACCTACAGGGTATGGACCAGCCCCTTTTGTTTTTTTAACTGGAATAGACCGGTTTAAAGGTACCATTCCTTCTAGGAAGATTTACATTACATGCCAATTAATTCTTATGTCTTTACATATCTAACACCCGAACTTCAATTTTTATAACTATGCCACCTTATTTATGCATGAAAAGATGTTTTTTTTCAATTTTTGAAAGTTAAAACATTGATATTTTTATGTGATATGAAATATTTGAGTGGTATTAATCTTAAAAGCAAAGTTTAGGGTTAGATATGTAAATGCATAGGAATTGGGTGGCATGTCTGAAAATGCCCCTTTTTTTAGTGGCATGAAGCCATTAACCACCAGTCCAAGCTTCATCCATCTTATTTTGCACTGGTTGTTCAATTTAAGAATAGGATCTGCAAAAATAAGTGAATCAAACATCTAAAGCTTGAGTTTTTGTTTAAAATAATAAAATATTGATATTTTTTTTATGATATGAAATAGTTGTGTGGTACAAGTGTAAAAAACAAAGTTTAGGTGTTTGATATGTCAAAACATAGGAATTGGGTGGTATGCTGTAAATACCCTTTTTTTCAGTGGTATGAAATCATTAACCACCACTTCAATCTTCATCCATCTTATTCTGCAGTGTTTGTGCAACTTTTAAGAAAGAACAGGATATGCAAAAATAAGTGAAGAAAAATATAAAGTTTGAGTTTTTTTTAAAAAATTATATATAAATTTTCCTTAAAATTATAATGCCATTATAAAATGGAAAAATGCAATTTTAAATTTAGTATAACTATAATTTTTGTAATTAGAGTTGCAAAGTGAGACATATTTGACACGTTATGTTACGTAGTATTTTTTTTAAATCATTGAATAAATTAAAATGATATATTTTTAATGCAATGTTATCAAACGAGGACTCTGGGAAAATCAACACTGGTGTAACCACGCCTGAATCAGGTGGGGCCATGTCACTTGAGTACCGTGGTCACGCCTATATGCCGAAGGAGATGCTCTCACTTTGGAGCATCCGGCGTAGCCACGCCAAAACAAGGAGATGCTCTCACTTTGGAGCATCCGGCGTAGCCACGCCAAAACCTGGCCGGCCCAACATGAGCTGGTGCCTTAATTACGCCACAAGACTTGCATGGTCACGCTGGAGTGTATTTTTTGTTTTAAAAAATTTTTAATGCTAAATTCTAATGAANCCAAAACAAGGAGATGCTCTCACTTTGGAGCATCCGGCGTAGCCACGCCAAAACCTGGCCCGCCCAACATGAGCTGGTGCCTTAATTACGCCACAAGACTTGCGTGGTCACGCTGGAGTGTATTTTTTGTTTTAAAAAATTTTTAATGCTAAATTCTAATGAATTTGGGAATATTTTTAAATTCATTCTATAAAATTATTGTAATTAGACGATTTAGCGACCTTTTTGGAGAGAAAGTTGCATGAGAGGCTAGGGTTTAGAGGGCAAATTCTTCTCTTTTTTCAGATTTTCTTTTATCTGTATTTTCTGAGAGAGTTGTGAGAGAAATTGGACGTTATACTTGTAAGTAAGGAGTTCAAAGGGTTGTACGTACATTTTATTGCAATAAAGACGTTGCTTACAGGTTTTATTTCCATGAAATCTTCTTTTGTTTTTCTCTCGAGTCATGTGTGGTTAAACAATTTTTCGTGTCTTTGTAATTCTTTGGNGAGAGAAATTGGACGTTATACTTGTAAGTAAGGAGTTCAAAGGGTTGTACGTACATTTTATTGCAATAAAGATGTTGCTTACAGGTTTTATTACCATGAAATCTTCTTTTGTTTTTCTCTCGAGTCATGTGTGGTTAAACAATTTTTCGTATCTTTGTAATTCTTTGAAAGGTTTTCTTGGTTTGATTCTTATTTTGGATTTCTCGCATCTTTTTCTGCGCTTTGAATTGTTAAGATTTGTTGGTTAATCTTCTGACCTTCATTTACTCATAATATGGCTTGTTAGGACATTAAAATTCATCGTGATCTGCGACTTCGGCATAAGCATTTTGGAACGATCAGATTAACCACGAGATCCGAATAAAATATGAATATTTTATTTCAGATGTTGCAACCAATTATAAGGGATCAAAATGTATTGGGAACGCCAGAAAGATAAGCGGAAACTATCTTTGTTGAATTCCAAATCTTTTCAATTAACAACCACCACGAAAGAGAAGTTTGTTCGAAAATCAAGCCAAGTGTCACACCTAAATCACAAAAGCACGATTCTCATTACTATTGGAAAAACACCAACAAAATTTGATCATGTTTTCTTTTGTGTTGCTTTCTTCGAAATCTGCAAGATTTAAGATTTTCTTTCTTTGTTTTCTGAATTCGCCGAACTAAGTTGGAATAGTTAGTAAACTAGAGCTTTTGCATTTTCAAAATGAGTTCTTAACATGGTTTCCCGTGGGATCAATACGTGGTACTGTTTAATCACATTATTACTTGACATGTATACTTGTGTTGTGCGGTCAACTTACTTCGCAATAAGTTTTGGCGCGTCACATTACTACCATATTTGTCATTTATGACCAAATGTTTAGTTTTTGATCACTTTAAGCTCTTATTCACCATCTTTCTTGAACAAACTTTTGTGCATGCATGTGCGTTTCAATTTTATTGATTCTTCTATGTATGCTGTTTATTGCTATTGATTTATGCATGTATGCATTGTAAGTAAATATATTCTAAATCTATTGCAGACAATCTCTCAGCCTATTACATTATATGAGAATTCAACTCTTGGCTTTTGATGGATCAAACTACTATTCAAGGTAACAGATTTTATGCATGTTCATTTTATATTTCGTTGAAAAATTAAGTGATCGATGAATTCAAAAGAGTTATATTTGGTTCTACTTTGAGTAAAAATTTGCCCGATGAATTCAAATGAGTTATTCAAATCCAACCCTTGGCTTAACTATGGTTATCTGGCCACTGCAACTTACCTGACTGTTGCTAGTTGACATCAAAGTTGATACCTGCCAAGATCATCGCTTGTTATCGTCTTCAAGCGATCTCTTGAAAATAGCTCTAGAATCTCTAGGGTCCTCTAGCTTTTATGGTAAGAGTTTATTTTACATAATTTATGTCTACTACAAGGTCACAATGTCATTTCATTTGGAGCAAACATAATAATTTTTTCCTTTTTAAAATTTCCACATAAAAACTCTTAACATTTTCTCTTGCAATTTTTTTTAATTTTTGTAATAAATTTTCATTTATTATCTGCTCAAATATTTTATGAATCTTGTTCTATTATTTGCTCATTAAAATTTGAAAAACAGATCCCGAAAATTTAGGCATATATTTAGTTCTTCAACTCCCATCATCAACCACATCATCAATCTCAAGTTATAGCATAGACCTAATTGTGTAATTTAAATTTTCATAAAATATTATTCCTAGATTTTGGATCTTCATTTTCTAATTCATAATAATTAGCTCATAATCAATCAAAAATAAAATAAAATAATAATAATGTTACTATTTTCTACACGTTTTGATTGTTTAAAAGTTAAAAAAATGTTCTTAAATGAGAGCTATTTTAGCACAAAATAGATCTTGAAAATTAAATATACTGTATATTCACTACAAAACATGAATTTCTCATTGACCTAAATTATTTAGTAAGCTATAGATGACATGTGACACATGGATCACCCTATCCTTGTGTCTAAAAGCACTATTTTAGGGCCACCCTGTTTGCTACTACAAATATAGCTTTATTAATTGTTGTTTGGTGGTTGGAAGTTGGAAGAAATCTATGAACTTAGCAAATGAAAAACTATATTTCTATGTCTAAGCCAATAGGGGCATTAAATTATTATCATGAATTAAACTCTCTTTTTTTTAGATGTGAATCAATTCTAATTTTCTTTTTTTCATACTTTAATTTTTTATGGTAGTATGTAAAGTCAAATTATTATTGGGAGATTTACATAATACTACATTATTTTTCTTTCTTGACATGTCTAAACATTTTAAATTTCATATTTACATGCATTACACTCAAAATTTTGACATCACATAAAAAAAAATTATCAGTTAATTTTTTAAAAGTGAAATACACCGTTTCATGCTTAGGTTTTCTATATCAACGAATTATAAATGTAAATATCAAACTTTTAGTGTTTGGCATGTAAAAGCATAGGAATTGTGTGATATGTATGTAAATTTCTCGTTATTATTTTGTGATTAGAGCTTAATGTTTTTTTTCCCTTTTTCACCATCTGTTGGAATTTAAGTGCATCGACTTACATTAGTTTTATTATTATTTATTATCACTAGTGTTGCGCTGGTAAATTTACGGCCGTAGAGTTATATATTAAGGTTGTAGGACTGAGATCTAACATATAGATAAAAGAATATATGATAGAGAGAACAACAAGATTTTTTATATGGCAAATCCAAAAGGGTAAAAACCACATGGCTTGGTCCAGCTGAAATGATTTCACTATGCCAATGTAGGTTACATGGTTTTATAAACCCTTGAATAACCAGAAGCAATATTACATTACGGAAGTGACAATGACCTGACTACTGTGAATGAAGACCGGCTGTAGAGGTAGTGTCAAAAAAAAGTCTGATGTCAGCATCATGTGTAAGATTCATGCTGATTTTTAGGGACATATCAATTAAAAAATATTTAATTTTAAATATATTGATTAATTTTGGTTTCTTAATTAATTTCATGATACCATCATTGGCGTGTATGTTAGGTTAATGCATCAATATAAACTTTATAACCAGTGTAATAATTGTATTTTGTTTTAGAAAAGCATTTAATGCTGCTCCTATTAATAATGTTGGTTTGTTGATTAATTTCTTGATACACTTGTTGAAATGCTTTACGTTAAATGCAGCAATAAAAGCATTATAATAAGTGGAATAGTTGTCATTAGTTTGAAAGAGTATTTAATGTACATAATGATTAATGCCGGTTCATTATTTAATATTATGATACACTCAAATAAATGGTTTTTGTTAGGTTATGGGTATTCCTTATTTTTTTTTCCTAATCTTGACTAGTTAATATGATGATCTCTTTAATACAGATAACTAAATGGGCATCACTTTGATAAATAGTTGTGTCTATCGGACATAATAAATGACTGACCAACTTTTATTTCTAATTGTCGGGTGTCTTGTTCTCGATCGATTCTGACGATCGACTGATTCAACCGGCCGTTTAGGTTCAATTATCAGTCATCGGAGAAAGCGAGTTGGGTTAATCAATCATTTGACATTCTTTCACACGAAATTCCATTCGGAAATAGTGAAACCCTATTGAATCGTTTGATCTCTTTAGGATTCGCGCTGATATTTTTTCTTTTATACAATAGTCAAAGTTATTAATGTTACATATCTCACCATCAAACTTTAATATTTACATCCTTAGCAACCAAAACATTCAAATAAATAAAAATTGATAATAACACTAATGTTAAAATCATAATCTTATCAGGTTCATGAACTTTTTTGGTTGCTTGATTCTAATGAAATTGTCGGAAATTCCAAAATAGATGGGAAGATAGTGATGGGATCACGGCGAACAAAAAACCTCATAAACTCGCATCTTTCTCCTTCTTTTGCCCCGCTCCTACTTGAAATCATTGAGAAAAGTAACTCTTGTTTTTCTCCCATATCCCTCACATGCTGCCTTCTCGAGCTTTAACTCTCTGATTCTTGTACCCAGATTTATGATAAAACAGATGGAAGTTTGGATTTAAGAACTTGTAGGATTTTGGGATGTCATTATTGTTAATTGGCAGGAGGAGACACAAGACTTAAGATCATGTAGTATTTCAATTTGTCAATTTTGTTGTTTGGTTGGATGGAAGTCAGAGAAAAATCAGGGTTACCTTCGTCGGGGCGGAAAAGAAAGATAAGAGTTTCAGAGATCTTTGTACAGCACGATAATGTCGCAAACTTACCTGCTATTTTGGACTTGTTCATTTTACCTTCTGATGAGCTCAATAGAATCTACATGCTAGTATCTGGCGAGAAAAATAGTTTTTAGTGTTATAAATGTAAATCCCCCAATCATTTAATTATTATACAAATACATTTAAATTATCAAATAATACAACTAAATTAATAAAAAAAAGCTATTAAATTATCAAACATATTTCATTTGATTAGTAATGTGGGCCATACTACTTTATTAAAAAAAATGGTGATATTTGACATATATGAGCATAGCAATATAGCTTTGAAGAATCATATGAGAGGGGATAAAAGCCATAAAGGCACGTGATGAGCTATTGGGTTATGCNTTGGATCTTCATTTTCTAATTCATAATAATTAGCTCATAATCAATCAAAAATAAAATAAAATAATAATAATGCTACTATTTTCTACACGTTTTGATTGTTTAAAAATTAAAAAATGTTCTTAAATGAGAGTCTATTTTAGCACAAAATAGATCTTGAAAATTAAATATACTGTATATTCACTACAAAACATGAATTTCTCATTGACCTAAATTATTTAGTAAGCTATAGATGACATGTGACACATGGATCACCCTATCCTTGTGTCTAAAAGCACTATTTTAGGGCCACCCTGTTTGCTACTACAAATATAGCTTTATTAATTGTTGTTTGGTGGTTGGAAGTTGGAAGAAATCTATGAACTTAGCAAATGAAAAACTATATTTCTATGTCTAAGCCAATAGGGGCATTAAATTATTATCATGAATTAAACTCTCTTTTTTTTAGATGTGAATCAATTCTAATTTTCTTTTTTTCATACTTTAATTTTTTATGGTAGTATGTAAAGTCAAATTATTATTGGGAGATTTACATGATACTACATTATTTTTCTTTCTTGAAATGTCTAAACATTCTAAATTTCATATTTACATGCATTACACTCAAAATTTTGATATCACATAAAAAAATTATCAGTTAATTTTTTAAAAGTGAATTACACCGTTTCATGCTTAGGTTTTTTATATCAACGCATTATAAATGTAAATATTAAATTTTTAGTGTTTGGCATGTAAAAGCATAGGAATTGTGTGATATGTTTGTAAATTTCTCGTTATTATTTTGTGATTAGAGCTTAATGTTTTTTTTTTTATCTTTTTCACCATATGTTCGTATTTAAGTGCATCGACTTACATTAGTTTTATTATTATTTATTATTACTAGTGTTGTGCACTGGTAAATTTACGGCCGTAGAGTTATATATTAGGTTTTAGTGTTGCACTAAGATCTAACATATAGATAAAATAATATATGAGAGAGAGAACAACAAAATTTTTTATATGGCAAATCCAAAAGAGTAAAAACCACATGGCTTAGTCCAGTTGAAATGATTTTACTATGCCAATGTAGGTTACAAGGCTTTATAAACCCTTGAATAACCAGAAGCAATATTACATTACGGAAGTGACAATGACCTGGCTGTTGTGAATGAAGACCGGTGGTAGAGGTAGTGTCAAAAAAAATCTGATGTCAACATCATCCGTGACAATGATCAGATGGCTAAGGTCCCAAATTTTTATTACGTTTCTAGCTAAATACGCGACAAGATTCATGCTTATTTTTAGGGACATCATCAAAAAAATATTTAATTTTAAATATATTCATTAATTTTGGTTTCTTAATTAATTTCATGATACCATCATTGGCGTGTATGTTAGGTTAATGCATCAATATAAACTTTATAACCAGTGTAATAATTATATTTTGTTTTAGCAAAGCATTTAATGCTGCTCCTATTAATAATGTTGGTTTGTTGATTAATTTTTTGATACACTTGTTGAAATGCTTTACGTTAAATGCAGCAATAAAAGCATTATAATCAGTGGAATGGTTGTCATTAGTTTGAAAGAATATTTAATGTACATATTGATTAATGCCGGTTCCTTATTTAATTTCATGATACACTCAAATGAATGGTTTATGTTAGGTTATGGGTATTCCTTTTTTTTTTTCCCTAATTTTGACTAGTTAATATGATGATCTCTCTAATACAGATAACTAAATCGGTGTCACTTTAACAAATAGTTGCGTCTATCGGACATAATAAATGATTGACTAACTTTTACTTCTAATTGTCGGGTGTCTTGTTCCTGATTGGTTTTGGCGATCGACTGATTCAACCGGTCGTTTAGGTTCTATTATCAGTCGTCGGAGGAAGCGAGTTGGGTTAATCGATCATTTGATATTCTTTAGCACGAAATTCCATTCGGAAATAGTGAAACCCTCTTGAATCGTTTGATCTCTTTAGGATTCGTGTTGATATTTTTTCTTTTATACAATAGTCAAAGTTATTAATGTTACATATCTCACCATCAAACTTTAATATTTACATCCTTAGCAACCAAAACATTCAAATAAATAAAAATTAATAATAACACTAATGTTAAAGTCATAATCTTATCAGGCTCATGAACTTTTGTTGTTGCTTGATTCTAATGAAATTGTCGGAAATTCCAAAATAGATGGGAAGATAGCGATGGGATCAAGACGAACAAAAAACCTCATAAACTCCTATCTTTCTCCTCCTTTCGCCATGCTCCTACTTGAAATCATTGAGAAAAGTAACCCTTGTTTTTCTCCCATATCCCTCACATGCTGCCTTCGCGAGCTTTAACTCTCTAATTCTCGTACCCAGATTTAAGATAAAACAGATGGAAGTTTGGATTTAAGAACTTGTAGGATTTTGGGATGTCATTATTGTTAATTGGCAGGAGGAGGCACAAGACTTAAGATCATGTAGTATTTCAATTTGTCAATTTTGTTGTTTGGTTGGATGAAAGTGAGAGAAAAATCAGGGTTACCTTCGTCCGGGCGGAAAGGAAAGATAAGAGTTTCAGAGGTCTTTGTACAACACGATAATGTCGCAAACTTACCTGCTATTTTGGACTCGTTCATTTTACCTTCTGATGAGCTCAATAGAATCTACGTGCTAGTATCCGGCGAGAAAAATAGTTTTTAGTGTTATAAATGTAAATCCCCCAATCATTTAATTATTAGACAAATACATTTAAATTATCAAATAATACAACTAAGTTAATAAAAAAAGCTATTAAATTATCAAACATATTTCATTTGATTAGTAATGTGGGCCATACTACTTTATTAAAAAAAATGGTGATATTTGACATATATGAGCATAGCAATATAGCATTGAAGAATCAAATGAGAGGGGATAAAAGCCATAAAGGCACGTGATGAGCTATTGGGTTATGTCCCAACTTTAGTTTTGGACCTTTTAAACCATTTTTTTAACATAAAATAAATAGAAAAATAATAAAAAAAAGAAGATTAGTGATAATAAAATTACCTTAATAAAAGTTTAATTACGTGCGCCGAAAATTTCGGTCAGCATCCGGCCGTCTCTTTCCATTTGACTGTTGGACGCCGGCGACTGGCGACGCCGATGTATCTCCTTGCCCATTAATTTAATTTACAAAAACCTTCATAATTTACAGATTTACCCTCAAGTTATAATTGTTTCAGTTTTTTTTTGCCACTTTATAACCATTTTTTTACGAGCAGTTTCTTGTATAGCTTTCTTTTGCTTTGGACTATTGCCACGTGTTGATAGGATTCAATGTTAATTATGGTTTATATTAAATTAATGAATATGGTTAATTAATCAGTTAATAATACTTAGTAGTTTTATATTTTATGAATAGTTTTATTTACAGCACATTTAAAAATGAAAAAAAACATTGATACAACTTCTTCTTATTGTGTTTTCTGCTTGCCCCATCTTTTGATTCAGAATTATTTATTGAATAGAAGACTTTTAATTATTGTTAACTAAATGATTAATTATGCTTGTTAATCAAATATAAATTTAATGAATATTGTAATATATTAAAAATTTTAGAAGGGTGTTTTCAAATGTACCACACAATTCTTATATATTTTTGACAACACCTAACTTTTTATATTTAAATAGATATAATATTCATATCTTTAACATCTTACTTCAAATATGTCTATACCTAAAAAATGTGCCAGCAATTATCTTGAGGAGATATAACGATATAAGTAAAAATAGTACGATGAATGTTGGGTCCATTTACAGAAGATCGCGAGAACCACTTATTCGAAAGGGTGAAGCTGCCCAGAACAAAGCCCACAAGCCTGAAACAGATCAAGCCACGGGATAGACGAAAAATGACTGGAGGACACCAGAATGAGTCACTCAGTCAGAAACGAAATTTAAAAAAAATCATTTGAGCCAACTGTCAAAAGAAAAATAATATAAGAGAATACGATATTCCCCAATATCTCCAACTATCCCAAAGACGCTAAGATGTATAGCATTGAAGTGATGAGAGCTATACCAAGAGCCTACCACCATCTAAAAATATTTTGATGGAAATATGCCAATTTATTATTATTATTATTATTATTATTATTATTATATAGAAGTTGGATTGGAGCTTGGGTGAAATCCTATGAATGAGTTGGACAGTAAGTTGGCTCATTTATTCTGAAAAAATAGGACTATAACTCGTGCTTAACTCGTTTACACAACTTAAATTGGATTGTCTTAAGAGTTAAACGCATACTCAACTCTCCTTCTTTTGAAAATCTCCCTTTTTTTTGNGGGTGAAATCCTATGAATGAGTTGGACAGTAAGTTGGCTCATTTATTCTGAAAAAATAGGACTATAACTCGTCCTCAACTCGTTTACACAACTTAAATTGGATTGTCTTGAAAGTTAAGCTCATACTCAACTCTCTCTCTTTTGAAAATCTCCCTTTTTTTTTTCTAAAATCCAAATTCAACAAAATTAACATCAATCCATGCATTTCATTTCTAATTAATTTCACTCCCAAATTTCATTTCCCAATCCCAAATCTCACCCCGGTTAGTTCCCTAACCACACCCCTTCCGCTTGTATTTATACTCCCATGCCCTCTCCCCCACCTCTTCAAAGCTCCCACTTCCCTCTCCCTTCTCCCTCACCTCAGCCATGAATTCTTCTTCCAATTCATAGAAAAGTTACTCAAATTAATCCACAAACAGCAGAAACAGCTCAGTCATGCAAACTGAAGCGGCGGGGAAGGCGAAGCAGACCATACATACTTCTAAGCAGAAGAAACCCCCTCCTCTTCGCACAAAATCAATCATTTAACCATTAATCTGAGTTCAGATCCCGAACTCTCCACCATTTCTCAAATGAACCGCCCAACTCCAATACCCTGTGGCCAGCTCTCCCAAACCCCCTTTTTTCCTCCATCTCTGCGCATTAAACCCTATCAATTCAACTAAAACTGCAAGCTTTCCGCAATTGNGAACCGCCCAACTCCAATCCCCTGTGGCCAGCTCCCCCAAACCCCCTTTTTTCCTCCATCTCTGCGCATTAAGCCCCATCAATTCAACTAAAACTGCAAGCTTTCCGCAATTCGAAAAAAGATCGGCAAACATGATCTTCGAAGACGACAACGACGACGGAATTTGCTCCGGCTCCATCGCCGCCACGGTGGCGGCGATGAAGAAGAGGCGGCTGGGAACAGAGCAAGTGCGGGCTCTGGAGCAGAGCTTCGATGTCGAAAACCGGCTCGAACCGGATCGGAAAGCTCGTTTAGCTCAGGAGCTCGGCCTCCAGCCCCGCCAAGTCGCCGTCTGGTTCCAGAACAGACGCGCGAGGTGGAAGACGAAGCAGCTCGAACGCGACTTCTCGGCTCTCAAGTCCCGCTACGATGCCCTGAGGCTCGATTACGATTCACTCCGCCGTGACAACCACTCCCTCGTCGCGCAGCTCTCTAGCTTGAAGTCCAAGCTCGCCGGAGAAGACGACGTGAAGCAGGGAAAGGAGAAGCCGCAGCCGGCGATTGGCGCTGAGGGAGCCTGCGAGAGCGATTCGAGCGCTGTGTTGAATCTGGATGTGTTTAAGGTGGAGGAAGAGGGTTGGGAGGAGAGTTGCGGCGCCGGTCTCTTTGTCGACGAGCATGGATCAACTCTAGCTTGGTTCTCCGCTGAGCTCGCCGCCGGCGAGGGTGGAGCTAGCTGGTAAGGAAAAGGGGATTTCCGGCGATGGAGGGAGGCATAAAGGCGACGACTTGGCCGAGGCGGGTTGCTTTCTTCTCTTTGTTGATGGAAATTTTTTGTAAAATGCGAAGAATGGATTTAGATTTTAGTTTTTGGAGAAAATATTATGGTATTATGCGCCACTAATAACACTTCAAATATTGTCAGTCGTGCCTACAGAGTTCGGATGTAATAATCCCTCTAGTTTTTGGTTCGGTTCATGTCTTGCCTCCACTTCTGTAAAAAGCTGGATGTTTTAAGGACAGAGAATAAAAGACTTGGAGATGGAGATGGAGATGGAGATGGAGATGGAGATGATAAGTAGCTTTAATCTACTTTCTTTTTTTCTCAAATGAGAGGGCAAGAGTTTGNTTAATTATATAACTTATATTATATAAATATATAATATCTATATTAGTATATTACTAATATAGTATATTAATACATTATTATTATTAATTTATTATATATTATAATTTATAAAATTTAATTTTTTAAAATATCGTTAATTTTTATATATAATTATTTTAAATTATTTTATATTTCGAGCAATAACGATTCGAACATGAACGAAAACATCATTGTTCGTGTTTGGTTCGTTTAAATAACCGAACGAAAAATATTTGTTCACGTTCGTCTCGTTTACTTATTGAAGAACTGAACACGAACTGTTCGCGAACAAAGAGCTTTTTTGACATCCCTACTGAGGAGGCATAACGATATAAGTGAAAAGAGTATGATGAATGTTGGGTCCATTTACAGAAGATCACGAGAACCACTTATTCGAAAGGGTGAAGCTGCCAAAACAAAGCCCACAAACCCGAAACAGATCAAGCCACAGGATGGACGGAAATGATTGGAGGACACCAGAATGAGTCACTCAGTCAGAAACGAGATAAAAAAAAAATCTCATTTGAGCCAACTTTCAAAAGAAAAACAATCCAAGAGAATAACCTATTCCCCAATGTCTCCAACTATCCCAAGACGCTAAGATGTATAGCATTGAAGTGATGAGAGCTATACCAAGAGTCTACCACCATCTAAAAATATTTTGATGGAAATATGCCAATTATTATTATTATTATTATTATTATTATTATTATTATAACATAGAAGTTGGATTGGAGCTTGGGTGAAATCCTATGAATGAGTTGGACGGTAAGTTGACTCATTTATTCTGAAAAAATAGGACTGTAACTCGTCCTTAACTCATTTACCCAACTTAAATTGGATTGTCTCAAGAGTTAAACTCATACTCAACTCTCTCTCGTGTGATAATTTCTTTTTCTTTTTTTTTTTCTAAAATCGAAATTCAACAAAATTAACATCAATCCATGCATTACTTTTCTAATTAATTTCAGTCCCAAATTTCATTTCCCAATCCCAAGTCTCACCCCGGTTAGTTCCCTAACCACACCCCTTCCCCTTGTATTTATACTCCCATGCCCTCTCCCCACCTCTTCAAAGCTCCCACTTCCCTCTCCCTTCTCCCTCACCTCAGCCATGAATTCTTCTTCCAATTCACAGAAAAGTTACTCAAATTAATCCACAAACAGCAGAAACAGCTCAGTAATGCAAACTGAAGCGGCGGGGAAGGCGAAGCAGACCATACATACTTCCAAGCAGAAGAAACCCCCTCCTCTTCGCACAAAATCAATCATTTAATCATTAATCTGAGTTCAGATCCCAAACTCTCCACCATTTCTAAATGAACCGCCCAACTCCAATCCCCTGTGGCCAGCTCCCCCAAACCCCCTTTTTTCCTCCATCTCTGCGCATTAAACCCCATCAATTCAACTAAAACTGCAAGATTTCCGCAATTCGAAAAAAGATCGGCAAACATGATCTTCGAAGACGACAACGAGGACGGAATTTGCTCCGGCTCTATCGCCGCCACGGTGGCGGCGATGAAGAAGAGGCGGCTGGGAACTNATCAAACATATTTCATTTGATTAGTAATGTGGGCCATACTACTTTATTAAAAAAAATGGTGATATTTGACATGTATGAGCATAGCAATACAGCATTGAAGAATCAAATGAAAGGGGATAAAAGCCATAAAGGCACGTGATGAGCTATTGGGTTATGTCCCAAGTCCCAACTTTAGTTTTGGACCTTTTAAACAATTTTTTTTAAACATAAAATAAATAGAAAAATAATAAAAAAAGAAGATTAGTGATAATAAAATTACCTTAATAAAAGTTTAATTACGTGCGCCGAAAATTTCGGTCAGCATCCGGCCGTCTCTTTCCGTTTGACTGTTGGACGCCGGCGATTGGCGACGCCGATGTATCTCCTCGCCCATTAATTTAATTTACAAAAACCTTCATAATTTACAGATTTACCCTCAAGTTATAATTGTTTCAGTTTGTTGGCCACTTTATAACCATTTTTTTACGAGCAGTTTCTTGTGTAGCTTTCTTTTCCTTTGGACTATTACCACGTGTTGATAGGATTCAATGTTAATTAGGGTTTATATTAAATTAATGAATATGGTTAATTAATCAGTTCATAATACTTAGTAGTTTTATATTTTATAAATAGTTTTATTTACAGCACATTTAAAAATTAAAAAAAAAATTGATACAACTTTTTCTTATTGTGTTTTCTGCTTGCCCCATCTTTTGATTCAGAATTATTTATTGAATAGAAGACTTTTAATTATTGTTAACTAAATGATTAATTATGCTTATTAATCTAATATAAATTTAATGCATATTATAATATATCAAAAATTTTAGAAGGGCGTTTTAAAATGTACCACCCAATTCTTATATATTTATAACAACACCTAACTTTTTATATTTACATATATATAATATTCATATCTTTATCATCTTACTTCAAATATGTTTATACCTCAAAAATGTGCCAGCAATGATCCCGAGGAGTAGGGGTGTAAACGAACTGAACGCGAACAAATAGAGCTTGTGTTCGTGTTCGGTTCGTTTGAAATTTAGTTTGTTTGAAATAAACTTGTGTTCGAAATTATTTGTGAGGTCACTATTCGTGTTTGTTTCTTAACGAACGAACCGAATACGAGCCGAACACGAGTTGTTTGCGAACGAAGAGCCAATTTGACATCCCTAATATTAATATATATATATATATATATATATATATATAT